>APFE031130867.1:83892-103829 GCA_000404065.3 Pinus taeda
ATAGGGTCCATTGGCCCTTCAACATCAGGCATAGTCTCATCCTAGGGTTCTTCCAGATTTCCAGATCTTTCTCCATGATTTCTTCAGATCTAGGAAGATCTACTACTTTCTTCAGGGAAGCATCTTCGTCAAAAGTGACATCATGGCTTATCTCTACTTCCCTTTGACCAGGTACATAGACTCTATATGCCTTATAAGTCTCACTGTAGCCCACAAACATTCCTTTCTTCCCAGTAGCATCCAGCTTACTTCTCTTTTCTTTCGGCACATGAAAATAGACAGGACATCCAAAAATTCTAAAATGTGAGACATCAGGTTTCTTACCAGAGAAAACCTCTTCGGGAGTTTTGGAGTCCAAAGCGGAATGAGGGCATCGATTTTGAATGTACACAGCAGTATTTGCAGCTTCTCCTCACAGAAACTTTGGCAGACCCTGGTCACATAGCATGGCACGGGCAGCTTCCACAATAGTCATATTCTTGCGTTCAGCAACACCATTCTGCTCAAGAGTATATGCAGTGGTAGTCTCCCTCTTAATGCCAGCTTCTCTGCAAAAGTCTTTGAACTCATTTGACTCATATTCAGTGCCATTGTCAGTCCTCAAAATCTTGATCTTCTTTCCGGTCATATTTTCCACCAAGGCTTTGAAGGTACGGAACCACATGAAAGCCTCATCCTTCTTCTTCAAGAAGTATATCCAGGTTTTGCGAGAGAAGTCATCAGTAAATGTCATATAGTAAGAACATCCCCCCCAGGGATGTTACAGGCAATATACCGAAAGATCAGAATGGACCAGTTGCAATATCTCAGATGTCTTTGAGACACTTGAGGGGAAAGGTCCCCTTGTATGTTTTCCTTCAGCACAACCCTTACATACACCTTCATGATTATTTCCAAAATCAGGCATCCCTGTCACCACCTTCCTTGCTTCGGGAAGAGCCTTGTAATGAGGGTGTCCAAATCTTCGGTGTCATAGTTCGGTTTGACGGATAGTATCACAAGTCATAGCTCCCAACGGACTCCCTCCAACCTGGTAGAGTGAACCAACTCGAAAACCAATTGAGATAGCTTCCTTGAAGCTCTTCTTCCACATGAGTACCTTTCCAGCAGAGAGAGAGATAGTACATAAACATTAGAAGTCAACATTTTGACTTATTTAAATAGGAGCAGAGATCTTCTCTAAGAAGATGGCACATGAGGCAGCTGATCTGAACTCAGGTGAAGGCATACCGCTTCAACTAATCCTCCAAGGTGACTCCATCACCATGCAGCACCCATCATTGTGCTGCACCTCATCATCATGCTGCACTATGTTGTACCCTTCACGCTCTCAATGGATACACAGTACATCATCATCATGTTGCTGAAATATAATGCTGCTGCCATTTACACTATGTTGTACCCAACATACCCGTGCTATATTCAACATGTTGCATCTATCATTACTGTCCATCTATTGACAGCTCCTTAGATCATGATCATCTGAGCCCTCAAATGCCCATAAGAGATATATGACTGTGGTGTTATGACCTGTGGCTTAACACACAGTTTTCCTGAAGCACAATGATACCCCAGCAGGTTGATCCAATGCTTCTTTTCACTCGGCCTCCTAAGAAGGAACAGACCCTTAACTTAGGCTACTTTGCTGCGGTTAGGGACAGCAAATATGAGCCTTCCAAACTGCGTATTAAGGTCTCTTATTCGACCTGCTTTTAGGGCACATGGACAGCGTTAGATAGGCTGTATATATGTCTCCTTTTTCTGCTGATAAATCTTCTCACAAGCCTGCGGCTAAGGCATATTTACAACAGATTTAGGGTCTCACAGATCAGCGTCATAGGGTCTCTTGGACCTGCGTTTAGGACAGCTTAGGGTCTCTTCTAGACCAACGTTATAGATGCCTTCTCTTCTGCGTTAAAGTCTTCTTCACCATGACCCTGTTAGAGTCTTAGGGCATCCTTACATGACAACGTATGGTAGCGTCTTAGGGTCTGTGTTTAGGGCACATGGACTGTGTTATGTATGCCTCCTTTATGACTGCGGTAAGGTCATAACATAGCCACGTTTAGGACTTCTTCTTAGACTGTAATATAGGGCAGCGTTAGGGCTTTATTGTGGCTGAGATAACGGTTGTCCTCCATAACAGTGTAGAGACTTCCTCCATTAACAACGTTTATTAGGGCAGCGTTAGAAGCTAGGTCATCTTCTTTTAGGGCTGCGTAGATCCTTCTTTCCCATGGCAGCATTCAGATCTAGGGCATCTCTTCATTAGGGCAGAGTTGTCTCTTGAATCTTCCCTGTCACATGATCATGATCTTCCAATTTGAGATCTAATATCATCTTCCAGGCATGGAAGTCATCACTTCCAATCTGCTTGTCATTCTTCCTGAATTCAAGACTAGTGGAACTCATTTCCTTCAATGATGATTGCTATAGATAGAGTTTGTCTTCACCTCAGCTCTGATACCATGTAAAGTTTTGTAGATGTTCTATGCTAAGAGCAATTTCACTTTTCACACAGCAATCATACAAGTAGTTAAGCAAAATGCAGATAGAACATATAAGCAGATCTTACAGAAGACAAATCAGAACAGGAAAAATGTGTGTGTTCGTTTCGGCGGTCAACAGGATGCTTCAACCAGCAAAGTATCCTTTGGTCAGCCAGCCCAGATGTGTCACAACAACCCTCCAACCAGTAGATGAGTCAACCCAAGTCAATTCTGCAAAAGTCAACGCTGTCATGAAAAGTCAATGCAGGGGCAGCAAGCTAAAAATCAACGCAGCAGCAAAACGGTCAACTCTTTGACCTCGATTTTTGTGCCAGGTAGTACGGCCTTCAAAAATCGAACCTTCCACAAGTTTTCAGCTTGATTGGACCAAGCGTTGACCAAAGTCAACACTGGTCAAACTTTCTGCGAAACCCTACCAACAGAAAATCGTACTGCAGCTTAGCCGTACGGTCTGTCCTCTTCGTCCTTCCCACGTGTGGCTGAAATTCGTCCTTCAGGTAGCTCGTACTCTTTAGGATGAGAGAGGAAGATGTGAGTTGTGATGTGATGAAATTCTCTCCAACGTTTCTTGTATTTATATCCATCAATGAGGGTGTGTGACACATCTGTTGGGCATGTGAGCCTACGTTACAAAACTGGCTGACCTTGCACATATAATTTATTAAGAATAATAAATTCAAAATATAAGTTCTGCTCATCGGATTAAGACTATTTTTATATGGATTTTACACCTCTCAGAAAGAGGAATCCAACAAAAATATTAGCCTCTTAATATGAGCATCAGAACATGGAGTTTGGACTTAGTTGTCCAAATTTAACAGATGTTTCTGACCAAAACCTTTGGAATACCAGGACATTTGATAAGGAAATGGTCACCCTTACAAATCCTGCAAGGGTATTTGGGTTTGTGATGCATGTTGGAGGTTTCCTCAACACAACTAACACTTACAACCATGGTTGGTTGGTTTACTTCTTTCTTATCTTGCTTCTTCTTCTTCTTCTTCTTCCCTTTCTTCTTATTCTTAGCCACCTGGTTACTAGCGTCAAGGCTTTTACCAAGCAAAGAAGAAGAAATGTAGGAAGAAATATTAGGCGAAGAAGGTAATGGGTCAACAAAAGGTTGGTGATGTTGAGATGGTGAACTCTATTGAGGTGAAGCATTCAGTTGAGGTGGAACAATTGGAGTATTTGGGGCCAATGAAGTTGAAAATAACCATATCGGTAAACCTATTGTAAATCCAGGTAATGAAAAAGTAGCCATATAAGAAGGATCAAAATTTTCAAAGCAAGGAAAAGTACTAGGATTCTTGTTAAGAGGGGTTCCTTGGTTGGTAAATTCCAGAAAATTTGCCATTATATTCAACTTTAGGGAATTTTATTAACAATTCAAAACTAAAATTAACAATTCACAATTCACACCTAACAATTAAAATTCACAATTCACACCTATGGTCTCTAAAAGTAAAAACAAACAAATTAACACGCGCTATCAAATCTAGGATTCAAACCACACACAAACAGTAACTTTCCATATCGAAAACACTAGTTGGTGATGAAATCCAACCTCGCAGAATTCAATACAGAAATGGCGGTTGGAACAGTTACCTCGACAACCTGCTTAATGAAATAGATTGGCACAAGTTTCTCCACAAAACCGTCTCGAGTGAAGATAAACCCCCATAGAGTCCAAGTGAGTCTAGTCGACATCTGCTCCAGGTATAGTGGGATCTTCCCTCCACCGTCACCTCACGAAAGAATCCTAAAGATTATGGCCACTAAGGTTACCAACGGAAACAAATATACTTGGGGGGATAGTCTACAATCCGATACACAGGCAAGGGCATAGTAGCAAAGCTCAATCTCCTTGAAGGCTCCTTGACATAATCCAAGGTTTACCAACAAGTGACCCCAGGCTCCTCGAAAATGGTCAATCTGAGGTTTAGCATTTTTAATACGTGTATATCTTCTATCGTTCCCAATGAGGAAGGATTGATTACCTCACTAGTTCAGATATGATCTTGTGCTTGAATCCTTTAAGAGGAGCTTCCGAGAGCATAGATGTAACAATTGGAATTTTTTCCTACCGCAAGATCGACTACTTGTTTGTTTTAACTATCTTGGAGAGTTAATTACTCCCTACTCCAAGATACTAGTCTAAGCTATGTTGGTGAATAAGAGCCCTAGAAATAAAAAGATTGCTAGATGAATTTTAATTAAGCATTGTGTTATTTAGGCTGTTATTACTCAAAATGGTAAATGGATATGAAACCAATGGTGTTATGACCCGACCTAAAACTGAATGCAATCGAATATGATAATATAATCTTTTCAATTTGATGAATCCTAACTAAATTAAGGAGAGAGTTTCCATTCACTTCCAACAATGCAAAAAATTGATCACTAAGATAAAATATAACAAATTCTCTAATGTACTAATTTCATCAAGAAAAACTAATGCAAATCAATTCCAAAACAGTTTTTATTTTTATTTTTGTGTGTTAAAAACAAGCATAAAAATATGTAAATTCAAATCAAAGAAAATTGATCTAAATCTATGATTGATTTTGCAGAATGTAAACTATGCAATTGTAATCTATGGACAATTCACTTGAAAAATATGCAAATGTAATCATTGCACATTTTCCCTTCATATTCTAAAAATGAGAATTCTAATTATGCAAATGTGATTTATGCAAGAGAATTCTCAAACACAAGATGATTCTAATGTAATTTAAGAACCAATCAAGTGCAAGTCAAGAAAATTGGGTGAGAGTTCCAAAGATCAAAAAATAAAAACACTCAAAGGCGATTAACACTCACACAATTTAGCCCCCCCCAGCGAATGAGGGGGAATTTTTTTTGCAAAAACAAAAGAAAAAGGATGTAAAATTGTGAAAAGATTGAGACAAACCTCCAAGTAATGACCAAAGGAAATCAAATTAAGAATTTCTCAAAAAAGAGACTCAAAACACCCAATTAACTTAATGAAGATTGATAAGATGAAGAATTTTATGAAAGAAACTCATAAACAAGGCTTTTCGACAGGACACATGCACATCGGGGTAGACACTAAAAGCTATAAAGTAATCTTAAACCTAATGGGATGAAAAGATTTTAGGATTTTGAAAAATTTTGACAGGGTTCGCAGGCCTCTGGTACAACCAGGTGCGGTACCGCTCTGTGCAATAAAGTAACAGTGCGAAGAGGTCTGCACTGTAACTTAAACAGAACATGCGGTCCTCGTAAAAATTTCTAAAAAACAAAAAATCAAGTTTCTCAAATCAAAGATAAAGGAAAATTAAACAATAAAATCCCTTCCCCAGCAAAGTCGCCAATTTGTTAAGCAGATAAATCGTTCTTGCGGACAAGACCGATCTCCCTAGTATCAATTGATATCTAGCAACAAGCAGGACAAGCAAATCTACTTTTCTCTAAACATATTTCAATTCATTAATAAAAACTAAGAGGTATTTTAGACCCTACCTTAAGTCTAATGCTAGTTTGTGGCAACCTTGCTCCAACAGCTTCAAAGAGTATCCTTTTAATAACCTACAAACACAAACAAGCACACATCAAAGAACACCTGCATAGCTAATATAATAAATCATATTCATTATAGTGATCAAGGAGTCTATAAAATAAACCATTAAACGCAGCTTATTGAGAAAAATAAACTTGATTGTATTAACTTTGAGAAAGAAGAACTTTACAACCTTGGTGCCTTGATGTTGTACAAGCTCTTCCCAGGGTCCAGGCAGGAATCTCCTCTACTTTGACAAGCTTCACTCTCTCCCAAATGAGATCAAAAGGTATGTGATCTTTCCTCTCAAAAGCTCAATTAGGAAGACTAAGTTCCAACAGCATATACCCTCAAAAATATTCAGCTTTCAATCTCCTAGTAACCAGCCCAATGCTTCATTTTAAAGTGAAAAGGAAGGAGGTTACAGGTCCACCATTGAAGGCATAGAGTCCTTCTTCAAGGGGATAAGCTCCTCACATCAAGGGGTTAGCTCCTTAAGGAATGGGATGCATGAACCCTCAAGGAGCGAACTTGCCAACGCAAGATTCCATCTAGAAGCTTCCAGAATTAACTCAAAGTGAGTTTTTAAGTATAAATTTGCGCCTTTTTAACTTTTACAGGGGTTCGCACCCATAAATGAAGATACAGAGCAGTCGAGTGCGTAGGGAACATGACCAATAGGTGCGGCACCATAGGTAATGCTAAGAGAAAGTGTGAAACCAGAGTTTTATAGATTTTTAAGGACTTCCTCTCATTTTCAAAGCTTGATATGCAGAGCTGAGGTTTAAGACTTGCAAAGGAGGTTTCAGTTCAGTTTTGGAGATCTCTCTCTATTCTCTCTACTCTCTCATACTCTTGGACACTTAGAGTATTCTTGGAGCACTCTAGCATTGGAGGAAATAAGGCAAAGGAAGGAAAAGAAAGCAAGAGGAAGCAAGGATCAAGCAAGGAAGAGCAAGATTCAAATGGTTATAGTGGAATTACTTGTAGGTTTTGAGTTGCATTTATGATTTCCTTACTAGTTTTGGCATGCATGGTACATGCATGTGTGTTTTTGGTTCTCTTATTGTCAATGACATGGGTCTTTCCAAGTGTGACAGTGGTTTGTAGCCTTGCCTTGCCAATTCTGGATAGCCATGGTGTGATGGGATTCTGTTGTTTTGTTTGAGCTAGATTTCCGGATGGATTTTGGAAACTGAGTGGGGTCATCTTAGGGGAGAAACACAAGGCCTATGAATCCATATACTGATGAAGGTTGGATTGCAGTAAAGCTTGATTGTGTATGCCCTTGTTGGGCCTAGGAATCCTCAACCGATGAATGGTGGGATATATGATAAAGCCTAGAGGGTGGAACCTTGTTGGGCTTAGGAATCTTCAACCAGTGAATTACAAGATTATGGTAAAGCCTAGACATGGAGACCGACAAATTCCTCATGGTTTAAGTGGAGAGATCTAGATTCACCCATGCTTGTTTAGGGCCTAGTGATCTGATGGGACTGTAGTAAAACCTGGTTGTATTGATGAGGGTTTTAGGCCTAGGAATCCTTTGGTGGATATATGGTAAAGTCTGAGGAAAGCTTAATTGGTTCTATTGTGAGTCTTAGATTCATGCTTGGAATATAGCACGGGGGTGATTGGTTGAAAAAAAGATTTGGTTCAGCCCAATATATGGTCGAGTGGTACGTGGAAGTCCATAGCTTGTTTGGCTTTTGCATATGTTAATAAGAACTCTTTTCCTCTTTTGTTTTATGTGTAAATGTATTGTTTAATATTTGGTTTTTATGGTTTTTTTACTCTTGTTATTATGTTGGATATATGTTGGTTATATGCATGGTTTAATGACATATCTTAGTCATGGATTTCATAATGTTTGGATTAGTAAATGAATGAATAATGAATATATTACGTAATGGATGATATTGTAGCTATTGTGATAAGGCTTCGATCCTTCTTGATGATTCTCAAATAAGTATGAGACCCCTATACTCAGATCCGTGGTAATGACATGTAGATTACATGTTTGTGATATGTTTGACGAAATTCCTGTCATGGCTACTAGGGGTCAAGTCAATTCCTTATACCAATGTTTGCATTAGTAGCTTCAATTCATTGTTATTTATAATTTCTGGAAGTTTCATGAAGCTATGGGCAGAGGCTTGAGACCTAACCCTGAAAACATGGCATATAATTTGGGTTCAATGACTCAGAACTGCCTAAAGAAAGCCACCTTCAAATGCATGGCTTTCTATGGGAGCGAATGTAGGGTCTCATTCACATGCATGGCTTGTCATGGCAGCAACTGAGGGTTTAGCTCAACAAAATGACAAGTTGTCTAAGGGGTTGGGCACCTAGAAGGGTTTGTTGTCTATTGAAGGTTCTGTAGCTCCTGAGAAAGGTTAGATTCATTTTGTTTTGTTGGTTACACTTCCTTAATTGTACATGGGAAGTTGAATAACATCACAGTAACTCTTCATCACATGTTTACCGCAATGGACCGGTTAGCTTGGGTAAATGTGGGAGGAGGTTGTTACAGAGTGGTATCAGAGCGGGTTCCATTCTCTTGGGCTGATGTCTAGTTTCCATTCTCTTTAGGTGATGTCTATTTTTTGTTTTATTTGGGTGATATTTGATACCATGGAGTGGTATCAAAGCATGGTTCAACATTTGTACTAGATGGGCAGAATGTCTTTGTCATGCATGCAAGTAGGATGTATATGTGCTTTTCTTGTATGTATGATGATGGTCATTGTTACTACCATCAAATAGAAAATTTGTACTACCATAGCAATAGATAAATTTTAATGATCCATACTTGTCTTGAAGTGTAGAAAGCTTATCAAATCTTAGCAATTCTTAAAATGCCAACTATAAAATGTTTGGTGATTTTTTTCAATAATATTTAAATTTCTACGGATTTTCTATAGTTTTTGAAAATCTTAGATCTTTTCAATATATAATAATTTTATCTTATAGAATTTGGGTGAATCAAAGTTTTAGACAAAAAAAATAAAATTGGTGCCCCTTTCTTATGGAAAAGATATGGAAAACTATCCCATTTGCGAATTTTTCCCTATCTAAAATTTTATTTTTCAAGGTTAAAATTACGACTTGTTTGAAACCATAGCCTTAAAAACCAATACCATTGTAACCAAAATATTTTCCCCAAATTGAAAAGTGATGTTATCAATATCATTTTTTTTCTTTTGACATTATACAACTTGCTCGAAACCAAGGCCTTGACAACTAGTACCATTGCAATCAAAATGTTAAAATCAACTCGACCAAATCAAAAGTGTTGCTACTAAAAGCTCTTACAAAAGAAAGGATTAAAATTACAACTTGTTTAAAGCTATGGCATTGATAATTGATGTAATTGCAATCAAAATCTTAAAATCAACCCCTAAATCAAAAAGTGATGCTACCTATGACACCCCTTTTTTGAGGTTAAAATTACACTTGTTTTAAAACATAGCCATAATAATCAATATTGTTACAACCTAAACCTTAAAATAAACCTCCAAATTGGAAAGAGGTGATACCATTAACAGAGTGCTTCTTTTTTTAATTTTGAACATGAAATCATTTGTATGAATGAATAACAATGCTTCCCATTGTTATGAAGATAATTTTTTATAATATGTGTTTGATTCTTGGACTAAGATATTAGTTTTTCATGACAACTCAAGCATTATTGCTATTGAAAAAATTTGGTTTGTCCCCTTTTCTATCTCTATTTTGACCTTATTAATGGCCCTTCCGAACTCATTTTTTGTGAAGGGGGTCCCACCCTCAAACAAGGCGTTGAACTTCCATGCTCTAGTCAACTCACTAGGTAAGGTGGCATCCAAGCCACATCTATCTAGATTCATCAAGAAATGGAATTAATACCAAAATTCATTTTTCCTATTACAACACTATGACACAAATCTTTAGCACTAACTAAAAGAGGATTGATAGGGGAATTCACTAGTTTATAGCCATCCCCAAAATTAATGTATATTTGGATGTAAAAAAACTAGATGGCTCTAAGAAAAGAAAAATTATCATATTAATTTTTTGTTTGAGGGTTTTACACTCTTCTCTTTGAGCTTGATGAGAATCACAACTTGATCTTTAGGAAAAACCCTTACAGGATATTATGAAATTATTGTACAAATTCTGGAGATCCATTGATTGAGAAAATCTAGGAATGTGCTTCACGTTATTTAATGTAGATTCCTAGTGTTGGGAACCAGATCCACTATTTGAGGGATTTTGGAGGGGAAAGATTCTTCCTTTCAAGGATAATTCTTCCTCATCATTTTTTATAAGTACCAATTCGAATTTACCTCTAAAGGGATGTATTTATTAGTCTTCTTGTGGAGAAAACTTGTATTTTTGCAGCTCCACTTTCATTTCTAGCAGGGATGTACTTGGATTGATTCAAATAATGAAGTTTGGTGCCATTTTTAGCTTCTAAAGCTTGGCCTCCTTCACAGGAATCTGAGTATCCTTGCTCTTGGCCACCCCGAGAGGCTCAGAGTCCTTTTGTATAATTTGATTTTCTTCTTTTCACTTCTTGTTCACATGCATCTCTTATTCTTGTTTTTCTTATTTCTGCATTCAGTATTGATACTTCTTTTGTTGTAGGATTGGGTTAAATGATTGAAGTAAGATATTTTGTGGGTTATTCAAAGACTCACAAGCATGATGCATCCTTAGAAAAACTTTGAAAAATCATCTTCATCATTGAGCTACTTGGATTGGTTTTCTAGTTCACAAATCTAGAATTACTGGATGTCCCTTGTCGCAAAATAATAGTAATTTTATGCTATTTTTTAGAACGTGTTAATGAGATTTATTTGAGTTGATTCCACTTGTATTAGGTTATAAAAAAATTCAAGTTAATAACAAAATTTACCCCAATACATTTTCACTTGATTAGGTGAGGCATTTGATAGGTTAACTAGCTCACTAGTTTTTGAATTTCTAGTTTTTAGAGTAGTAATTTTAGGCTAATTGTTAACACATGTTAACGGAGGTATTTTGGATTGATTGCACTTGAAATCGAGACCTAAGACATCATAATTAATAAAAAAAGTTTTTCCATCCCATTTTAATTTGATTTACTTGGCCATTTATCAAGATTCTCACTCTTGTAGCATTACAAGCCTCTTCTAACAAACTTGTAGCATCACTTCCCTTGACCATCATTGATCCCCATTGGAACTTTGACTTATTCTATATGAATAATGACCTCTAAGATCTAAATACATTATTAAGAAGACCTAAGGACCACTCTAGATCCCTCCTTCCTCCAATGGAATTAAAAAACAACAAATAGAGTTAGGAAGCAATTTTCACATTTGAAACTCTTCAATGCAAGTGAAGTAGATTTAGTTTCCAAATTTCCTAGTTATGTGTTGTAGATTAACTTTCTTCTTTCCAAGAAATTTGCAATTATATTAATGATTTGATTTGTTTGCAATTAGAGTAGCATGGTTTATTTCTGGAACTAGTTTAGGTTGGATTTTATGACATTCACTTCATTAGATCAATGAAAGAAAGACACATTGCATGCTGCACATATAGTGTCGACACCTCTTAAGTTTGTACGAACCTCTAGTTGATAATTTAAGTTGTTATCCTTGTGAGTTACATCATTCTTGTTGCAATATCGGGGCTCATCACTTTTTGGCATTGTTGTGAGGAGGTGTACACGTATTTATTGTTTTCTTCCCTAGTTGATTCATTTCTTTTACTTTCTGCAAAAACAAAAAATATTTGCATTAGGAATATTTCATTTCAAAAATAAAAAATTGCATTTCATTAGTATTCTTATTCAAAAAAAATATATACTTCTCTAACACCAACCCCCCCATTGGATCACGTGGTGCAGTAAGAACCACATCACCATCCACTTTTGTAGGTAGAAGATAGAAGAAATGGATGGAGATGATAACAATGACGAAGATCTTCTTAGATTTCACATTCAAGACACTGATGTCAGTGTTCATATGAAGAAAATCCCTCCATATTTCCTTCCCAACTTCCATGGTATAAGGTCAGAGGATCTAAAAACCTTTCTCTTTGAATTTGAAATTGTTTGTAGATCTTATGGTTACTTATTAAACACTAAAAAATTGAGATTGTTTCTGGATACATTGAAAGATAGAGCTCTTAAATGGTTCATGAGTTTAGGGACTAATTCAATAAGATCATGGAATTATATGCAAAAGACATTTCTAGAAAAATATAAAAACCATGATCTTAAAGAAGAAATATTTAGAATGATTCAAAAAGAAGATGAGAGCCTTGAGGATCTAATAGAGAGGTTCATGCATAATGTTAAGAGGGAAAAATTACAACATTTAGGATCTAACACATTAAAAATCCTCTTACTTAGAACAATTAGGGATGAGTGCATTTATCTCCTTGATATCATGAGTAGAGGTGATGTATACCAATTATCATTTGAAGAAATTTGCGAAACATGCAAACACATATCAAGAGGAAGAGAAAGAGTAAGTAAATCAACATCAATATCGATAAGTCAAGCAAAGCTTGGAAATTTATTTGATGACTTTAAAACAAAATTTGTTATCAATCTAAGCGAACAAGTAGAAATGATAAGAATGCAAGATGAGAAAAAAGAAGATGTTGATATTTATATTGTCCATTAGAAGAAATTTCAGCCTAAAAATGGCCTCCTAAGGAAAAATAATAAAATTATAGTTAAAGTAATAAAATAAGAGTTATGATTTTTGGAGGGAAAAGGAGAAAACTAATCTTTTGAATTGTTTTTTTGTCTTATATCCTTATAGGTTTGCTCAAATTTCAAGTGTAGACACTCGTTGGATGTTGAATTAAATTCCACATCCAACAAGTACCCATTATGCGTACTTTTGAGAAGACCTACATTGATAAAAATTGAAGATACATTAAAAAGTGTGTTAAACACGCTTTTTGAATGTATATTCATTTTTATCAATGTGGTCTTCTCAAAAGTATGCATAATGGGTACTTATTGGATGTGGAATTTATTTCCGCATCCAACGAGTGTCTACACTTGAAATTTTACTAAACATATAAGGAGCTAAGCTAAAAATAAAATTAAAAAAAGTAGTTTTTCTTTTTCTCCCTCCAAAATACTTACATGTATCCCTTTTTAAATTTAAAGTATTTTGATTGGTTTACATATTACGACATAGAAATTGCATGAAAAATCATGGGCATTTTTAGGCTGAAATTTCCTCTAATGCAGGTAGATTCACATGTTAAAGATTTCCCATCATTACCAAGGTTGAAAGAAGTTTACCAAGAGGACAATGGAGCAAGTCAATCACCAAAGTGACTATCTTATGTAGCTCTAAGAGCACCATGGCAGCCTTGTCAACCTAGTATAATGTAAGAACCTATTTTATGATTTTAAAGTTATGCACATCTATCTCAAAGTAATTGGAAAACACCCTTTCTTTGGCAACCTTGGCCATCTCAACCCCAAAACCAATCTTGGCAACAAGGTTGGCAAGAAAAGTATGGGAGAAATCCACAATATCCTCAATATTTTCCGCAATATCCCCAATACCTAACTCCATGTTATCCCTACCATCCACCTCCACGACAACCATAACCCCAACCACATCCATCTCAAATATCCACTCCCACTCAACTACATGTACTACCATTTCCAAACCCACACAAGGAAGTAGCTCAACCCACTTATAATGTTGACGTAGAACACTTTCTAAAATCTCCTCTTGATCTCAATGGTATTCATCGTAGCTCTGGAAGAGTATTGCAAAAAATAGATTCTATTGATGTCATTGAAGGACAATATCTAGAAAAAGAATATTCAAATGAGAAGACGAAATAATCATGGGTTGCACTTGATAAAGAGTAGACATCAAAATCATAGATTGAGAAAGTTCCCTCGTGTTTACCATAAGATCCTCCATGTGTTCAAGAGAATAATCAACAAAAAGAGGAATATTTGAATGTCATGGTAGAAGAAGACACAAGGAATGGTCCAGATAAGAAAGAGAACCAAGGGAATCAAAGTTATATTGAGGTTTGGTTGTAGAAAATCAACAAGATGGAGCATCACTCTCTTCTTCAACAATACTTGATATTGTCAACATCAAAGCATTTGGTCTCTAAAATCCAGGTACATGTCAAAGCATACATTTGGAGCCTACACTTGAGTTTATCTATCATATTCATGTCCACATGGCTCCATTGGAAGTATTCCTATACTTGAAATGGATTTTGTTTTTCAAGTAGAGTAGGATAGAAAAATAAATGAAAAATGAAAAATAAGAGGCAAAAATAAAATCTTAGGTGAAAACCTCCTTTGAGGCGCCTGAGATTGGCTCATTGATTGAAATCCTCCATGAGACGGTCAATGGATTGGAAAAAAATATAAATTAAATAATATCCTAGGTGAAAACCTCTTCTGAGGCGCCTAGGTAGACCTACTAGTTGAAAACCTCATTGAGGCAACTAGCAGGCCTAAAGAAGAAAAGAAAAAAATCAAATTGCATATAATTACTTGCATGAAAGTAGTAATCCACCTATGTAAGGAAAAGAAATAGGTCAGTGCCACAAAAAGAGAAAAAGAAAGAAATGAGCAATGAGACTAGCAAAAAGTAAAAAAAAATCAAACTTGGGTTTCTTACCTTATATGAAAACAGCTCAATAAGGACCAAGGACATGTCAATCCATCACCCTCAACCATTTCCATGACATTTCCCATCATTCCCAAGCCTTTCTCATGTATTTTCCACGTTGTCCTAAAATGTTGCAAGAGGGTTCTGTTTTGCTACAAGGGGCCAAAATACACAGAGCAGAAAATTGTTTTTATCATATCTTGAAAATTGTGCATCCATTTTCCAAGTTGTTTCATGGGAGATGCATATGGATTATGGTAACATTCTTAAGAAATTTCAAAAAAATCTACTGCACACTTTTTGAGAAATCAACCTCCATCACCTATAACCATTTTTTATTTTTCTCATGATTCGGGCATCCATTGGCCAAGAGATTTTATGGGGAGGTGCATAAGGCTGATGAAAAGATGCTTAAGTTTTTTTAGGTCAATCTAGTCTACCATTTGAGATATATGGATAAAACAATTATGCTACAAGAGACTGTCTTGAAATGCTACAAGAGGCAAATCTGATTAGAGGAAGGGGTCAAAAGGTCATGTCTTCTTTGGGGAAGGTTGACATGGGTCCTCAAAACCAATTTCATCACCCATCCACTCCAACTAGCCAAAATTCATCTCAAATTCCACTCTTCAATACATAAAAAACACAGAAAAAGCTTTGCTTTTAATGTTTCCACCACCTCTTGATGATTTTAGTCTTCCCCTTATTCCTTTTATGACTCTCCCTCAGTTCCACATGTAATATAAGGTCTAAAACAAGAATTAAGTGACTGCTACATGGGGAAATTCCTCTTGTAGCAGCATGTATAGTCACATCAAAATCCCATAATCATTTTTCTCCACCCACAGAGTAAAAGATCTAGCCACCTTGAGCTTTATGAAGCCATTTCTGAAGTGAGATGGGGCACACCGATAGATAATCCATGCACTCCTATTGCAACATATTAAACTTTGGGAAGAAGACTGGACACAAAAAATTTATCAAACAAGGAATCATCACGCTATGAAGACTTGTGCATAAGCAAACAAATGCAATCAACACCTTTAATCCATCATGATATGAATCCTAGTAGCAACATGCATGCATCTCCAGCAACCATCAGGTAGGTACATGTATGAAATAATATTCATCTCTTCTCTTTAGCATATTATGGTTAGAATTTTTTTGTCAATGCATGAGAGATAAGGTTTTATAAGCTAAGGATGGGTCAACAGTCTTGACCACCCTCAACTAGTTAATTATAGCTAACTCCCTCACTCATGCAATGTGGAAAAGCCAAATTAAGAAGGGTGATGATTATGAGGATTGGGGACAAAAGGTTAAAAGAGGAAATTTGTGCAAAGGCAAAGTCAATGAAGTGCTTTGAACCATTACCAAAAAAGGAAATAAAAGAAAGAGGCTAAAATTGCACAATTACTCATTCCCAAGAAACAGTTGGAGAAACCCATCAAGGTACAAAAGGAAGAGCTATATGCTACTAGGGGCTACCTAGTGTGCTACAGAAGAGATACACGATTGATTTGCAGGTGCCACATAATAGAGCATAACTTCTATAGGAGAAACAAGGCCGCTACAGGAGAAACAGGGTTGCTACAAAAGAGATGGACTGTGCGCTACAAGAGAAACAAATTTGCTACAGGAGAAGAGAAAATTGCTACAGGGAATTCCAGAGAGCTGCAAAAAGCCTAAAACCCTATATTTGAAGAGGGATGCCTAAGAGAAGGGTAAGTACGCATTTTCTCTACCCTTTGTGGGCAAGAAACCTGCAAAAACTCTCATTCCTTCAACAATGCATCCTATAACAAAATTTTTGATAACAGTTTGAGAATAAAAAATTTGAATGAGAATGTTTCTTTTGAGTTAAGAAATATAAGAAAATAAATGGAAAATTTTTTTATTTGAGTCTGAATTTCTCCTTCCTCTAACCAGTATGGATAAAATTTTTCTTTTACCCCTGTAGAAGATTGAGAGTATTGGTTTGTCAAACTTTGGAAAATCATAGTGGCAATCATGGGGGGTGGTTTCAATTAAAGATAGTCCATAGACTCATCAAGGATGCTAATTATCACATATGCTATGGAGAATGCTCAAAAACTTGTATCATAGGAAAACATTGTGGACATTAACAGGGAGACTTTTCTTAAGACACAAGCACAAGCCTAATTAGAACTTGGAAAAAAGGATGGATCTACATAAGAAGGAGTTGGAGAAGAAGATGAAGAGAATGGAGCAAGAGAAGATGTGCCAAAATTCCTTCTAAGGTAGCTTGCAATGTTAAGGAGGCCACCAAGGCCATGAATGAGGCACAATTAGGTCAGAGGGTGAGCAACACTTTCAACAGGGGGTATGATGGGCCTCCAAATTAGACATAAATCAAGGCCCATCTTACCATCCTTCATCACATTAAACCTCTCTTTTTTTCATTAGATGACATATTTTTAGTTTTAATATGTTCATTAGGGAGATTTAGAGATAATTGCGTATTTGTGCCTAATATTATTAATTTTTGTATAATATTGTGAGCATATTGGCCAAATTATGAAGATTTGGAGGAGGAGATAATCTAGGGACTTTCTCCCTACTACAGGAGGATAAAGATTGGATAATAAATCAACAGTATATTCTGAAATTATTTCACAAATTCTGGAGCTCCAGTGATTGAGAAAATCTAGGAATGTGTTCCCTGTTATTTAATGCAGATTCTTAGTGTTGGAAAGCAGATCCACTATTTGAAGGATTTTGGAGGGGAAATATTCCTACTTCCAAGAAGAATTATTCCTCATCTTTTGGTATAAGTACCAATTTGGATTTTCCTCTAGAGGTATGTATTTCTTAGTCTTGTTGTGGAGAAAACTTGTATTTTTGCAACTCCACTTTCATTTCGAATAGGGATGTACCTGGATTGATTCAAATAATGAAGTTTGGCACCATTTTTAGCTTCTAAATCTTGGTATACTTAATAGGAATCTGGGTATCCTTGGGATTGGCCATCCCAGGAGCCTCAGAGCCCTTTTGTATAATTTTCTTTTATTCTTTTCGCTTCTTATTCACATGCGTTTATTATTCTTGTTTTTCCTATTTTTTCATTTAGTATTGATGCTTCTTTTGTTGTAGGATTGGGTTAAATGATTGAAGTAAGTTATTTTTCAGGTTATTTATAGATTCAAAAGCATGATGCATCCTTAGAAAAAAAATTAAAAGTCATCTTCATCATTGAGCTACTTGGATTCGTTTACTAGTTCAAAAATCTAGAATTTCTAGAAGTCCCTTGTAGCAAAATAGTAGTAGTTTATGCTATTTTTTAGAATGTGTTAATGAGCTTCATTTGAGTTTATTATGCTTGGATTAGGTCATAACAACATTCAATTTAATAAAAAGAAATTACCCCAATGCATTTTCACTTGATTGGGTTAGGTATTTGATAGGTTAACTAGCTCACTAGTTCTTGAATTTCTAGTTTTTAGAGTAGTAATTTTATGCTATTTTTTAGAATGTGTTAACAGGGGTATTTTGGAGTGATTCTAGTTGTAATTGAGACCTAATAAATCCTGATTAATAAAAAAAAATCCATCACATTTGAATTTTATTTCTGTGTTCATTTAGCAACATTCTCGCTCCTATAGCATTATAGGCCTCCTGTAGGAAACGCTTGTAGCAAACCTATAGCATCACTTCCCTTCACCAGTTTTGATCCCCACTGCAAATTTGACTTAGTATAGATGAATAATGACCCATAGGCTCTAAATCCATTATTAGGGAGACCTAAGGACCACTCTAGACCCCTCCTTCCTCCACTGCAAGCACAAAACAACAAATAGAGTTAGGAAACAATTTTCACATTTGAAACTCTTCAATGCAAGTGAAATAGACTTAGTTTATGAATTTCCTAGTTATTTGTGGTAGATTAAATTTCTTATTTCCAATAAATTTTCAATTATATTAATGATTTCCATTTTGCAAGTAGAATAATTGATTTGATTTTTTTGTAATTAGAGTAGCATGGTTTATTTCTGCAACTAGTTTAGGTTAGATTTTACGACATTCACTTCATTAGATAAACAAAAGAAGGACACATTGCAGGTTGCACATATAGTGCCAACACCTCTTAAGTTTGTATGAACCTAGGGATGATAATTTAAGTTGGTATCCTTGGGATTTCTAGCATTCTTGTTACAATATTGGGGCTCATCACTAGGGTTTAAATTTTTTCTCCAAAATTCTAAACAATTAGTAAACCAACATAATATGTTATGAAACCAGCTCACAAAAAGATAGAAAATATAGATCAACGCCTTAGAATTCAGCCTCTTCAAGGGGGCAACCTCATTTACATTACACAAATGAATGATTCTTTGATGGTTCAAATGACAAAACCTCCTTTCTATATATAGGAGTCTAAAAAGTCACAATATAACCCAGCTGACATAACAATAATAATATAAAGGCACAAAAATAACAATAAAGGGATTCTATGGGGCACAATAATAACAATATGGGGACAATAGGGGGCACAACAATATTAATAAGGATACACTACAATAGTAATGGGGTAATCACTAGTATTATAGGGACCTAACATGCCCCTCTCCTTCAAAAAATGTGTTGTCCTCAATTCTTGAGTAGTTCTAGATGCTTCTGTATAAAATTCTCATCCTCCCATGTGGAATCTTCAGTGGATAAGTTCTTCCACTTAATGAGATACTCCGAAATTGATCAATTTCATAGCTGTTGAGTTCTTGTTTCTGTGACTGCTTCCGGTTCCAATATAATTTTTCCTTCCTCGTCAAGTTCTGGCAATATTGTTTGAACTAGGAACTTTTCGCTTATAACCTTCTTTAAACATGAAACATGGAAAACTGGATGCACTCAAGAAGCTACAGGAAGCTCCAATTTGTATGCCATAGTACCAATCTTTTGCAACACCTTGTACGGACCATAATACTTTGGTAATAATTTATTATCCTTCTTAGCTTGCTTGAGGGACAATTATTTATATGGTTGTAGCCGTAGGAATACCCAATCACCTACATCAAAAATTCTTTCACTGGGGTGTTGATATGCATGTTGTTTCATTCTATTTTGTGCCAACACAAGGTTATCCTTTAAGAGTTGGAGGACTTGTTGTTGATGTTTGATGTGATGTTACACTGCTTGAACCTTAGAATTTTCTCTTAAATATGATGTGACGGATGGTGGCTGATACCCATAAAGTGCCATAAATGGGGTCATTTTTGTTGCTATATGGAAGGAAGTGTTATA
>APFE031130867.1:104770-116817 GCA_000404065.3 Pinus taeda
CTTCAAAATAATTTTTCAAACCAAGCTTAAGCAAAAATTTAAAAAATCTACACACCTTTTTTCACTTTGTAGGAGCTCGATATTGCCTCTGAGGTATCTCTGTAATTTTGGATCATCCAATTTCTAAATTACGACCTGCAGTATCACTCTATGTCCTCTTTATAATGCCATCAATCTGATACCAATTGGATTCTCCAAGGAAGAGTTATGCCAAATCTCCCATAGTGACATGATTATAGACTAGTTCAGTAGAGCGAACTTGTATGACGTGCCACATGTCCTTGTTTCTACCTTTGGCTCTGAAAAAGATATATAAGAAACTACAGTCTATTCTCTTTCTGTACCTTCTTATGAAATTTCAATCTGATGTACAGAGAGAAAGTTATGATGATTTTCCCTAGGTCACATGTTTGGAATGTAATTCAGGAGTGTGCAAAAAGACCAACTTCCTCAGATCATATCTCTGCAAATATAGTACGAAAAGCTCTGAAATTCAGACCCAAGGTTCAGTGTGCTTTCATTTCAAATGGGTTGTTTTTTTCACTTCTGAAACATCACATAAAAAACGTTATAGCGAAAATGCCACGATGACTTATTTGGAGCAGCGAAACCCTAGAATCTGAAGCTCTGATACCAAATGTTATGAAACCAACTCACAAAAAGATAGAAAAGATAGATCAATGCCTTAGAATTCAGCCTCTTTGAGGGGAAAACCTACTTTACATTACAAAATTGAATGATTCTTTGATGATTCAAATGACAAAACCTCCTCTCTATATATAGGAGTCTAAGGAGTCACAATATAACCCAGCTGACCTAACAATAATAATATGAAGGCACAAAAATAACAATAGAGGGATTCTATGGGGCACAATAATAAATGGACCTAAAATAATACAACAAATCTGAATATGTAAACTCAACATAAAGTTAACACATAAATGCCATAATAGATATCAAGAAAATCATGCACAAAGAAACATAGTTTTCTGGTTGAAACCCTCAAGGGGAGAAAAACCACCCTATTGTTGTTGTGCTGCTCTAATTTTCTATTACTATTCAAGCAAATATTTACATAGATCAGCTAGCCACTACCAGCAAGGACATACGACCCCAACTACATTTTGTTGGCCACCCCACTAGAAAGCTCCAAATTTCTGTCAATTTTTTGTTGGCCACTATCAACAAGAATCCATACTCCTATCTTAGCAAGCCACCACTTTCTGGAGACCCCAACCTCCTCAACCTCTATGCATATTGTTACCCACCATTTTGTGGGTGATATCCCTAGGAGAAATTTTTTCTCCAAGACGGTTCGCAGCTGGCAGCCAATAGCCCCTTGTAGCCACCAATTAGCTCATTGTGCCATTTCTATTCCACTTGAGCCATCCATGTGGTCCCTCACCCATATGTCATGATCATATGTTCGAAGTTGGGAGCCTAAAGGTATGCCTTATTTGATAATTGAGTATTATAGTTTTCTTATCATGGATACTTCTGGGCATGGATTAATGGGGGGATTCGGCAGAAAGAGTGGGCTATGTCCATTCTCTTGTCCTCCTAACCTATTTTGGATGTTAACCTTGGACCCTAATACCATGGGATCTCTTTACTCACCTTTGGGCTTTAGGGAAAGTACTACATGGGATACCCATATTTTGGATGTGTGATCCTACTCCCTCATCCACATATATCACTCCCCTTCCACTCATTATAACCTCATTCATCATTTCTCCCACCTGGGTCCACATCCCTCCATTGGTTCCACATAGGGTTAGCCTTCCCCCTCCCCTTGCCCACACCTTGGATCAGGCTTGGAATGATGCCTTGAAGGTTGATGCAGTTGAAAAGAAAAGTAAAAGCATAATTGGCCGCATTCAACAGGAAAATATCTCTCAACTAGCTATCTAAGTCAAAGATGGCTTTGTGGCCCAAAACATTACAGAATTAAAAGCCTCATTTAAAGGAGGCATGTTATAGTATAGAAACTAAATAAACACAAGATGTAAAATATACAAAGATCTCCTTTCCCATCCTATGATTGTCTCTACTGCAAGATACGTTCTACTTAAGGTATGGATTCCTGCACTACTTCACCCACCTCTGTCGTTTCTGCCTTTAATTATTTTGGCGATGGCTCCCAAACCCATGTCACAGTGAGATTCTTCTGGATCAGCTCATCTCATGCTTTGAATGCACCACCTGTTCCTCTTAAAACCATAGTTGCTAACCCATCACGCCCTTTAAACCTTTTTCCTGCACTATTGGTTCCTTGATGTGGTGGGTGATATGCATTACAGTGTAACAACACAGTCTCTTAGGTGCGGGCCTTTTTTTCCTCTAAAACAGGCTAAATAGACACTTTTGATTTCCTCATTAGCCTCCTTTTATTATAGCCCCTCGTGTGGCTTTCCTCATATGACCAGGGGCTAGAACCAGGGGCTTAGTCCTCAAGCACTAAGGCCATCAGACCCGTGTCTAGGAACCTTTTCCTTTGCATCACAAAATCTCTCATATCAGCGCTTTATCAGGCTTTCGCCTTAAGCTTCTTCCCCAAGCACTTGCGATCGCCGATTTGTGGGATCAGGCCCACTTAAGACATCGCAATCACATTGCAGGAGAGGGGGACCCTTTACGTTTTTCCATAGCGCGGGACAACAGTTTGGATGCGAGATCCTTATAGATCATGCCGTAATAACTTTTCGCATCTGGGGGGTGCCTTTTTCCTTTGTTACTTGGAGTCCTGCATCCTGACGCTTGATAGCCTTCTACCTTTATCTTTTCCCTTTAACAATTGTGATCGTTGATCTCCAGGGTGATGTCATTACTGCCATGTGTCACCCTATGAGTGGTGACATGTGGCACCCAGAAATGGCCCCATTTCACCCCTAAAAACATTGAAACTGGGTGACAAGTGTCATTTTCCACATCATCATCCATATTTTGACATCACTTATGACATCAGCTATCATGTCTACTTTGAGGACCCATCAAAGGCCACCATGTGGCCCCTTGGAGGAGAGAGAAAAAGGCATGCCAGGCCCTGTTTTTGCAGGCATTTCCTTTTTTAATGAATTTCGGTCATCCCTGGTGATTTTACATTAAATCGCAATATCACAATCCTGCAAGGTTATTAGGGAGGAAGCCCCTTTGTTCTTGCAGTCATTGATAATACAAGATTGCAGGATGTAGGATACCACCACATGGAGGAGAGAGAAAGGAACGACCCAGCCTTTGTTTTGTCAAGCACTTCCTTTATTAATGGTTTTCGGCCCTCCCCCATAACTTTTACACTATACCACAGAATCGCCCGCCGCACAGTGTTTTAAGTTTGGAACCCTCTAATATGCCTATCTTGTGGGACTACGAGATGCAAGCTGTGGGATTCAATGTATTCCACCACATGGAGGAGAGATAAGGGGGGCTGCTCGTCCCTATTTTTCATGCATTTCCTTTGTATTTTGTGTTCATCCCTCCCCAATAATGTCACACCATATCACAAGATCGGCCCCCCCACACGGTCTTTTAAGTTTAGAACCTGTTGATCTGCGGGAGTGCCAAGATGCAGGATGCAGGGCACTGCGGGACCTATGGGATTGTGGGAACCTGTAGGACTGTGGGAACCTATGGGACTGCGAGAACTGTGGGGTCTCCAAGACTGTGGGAACCTGCGGACTACGGGAACTGCGGGGTCGCCGGGACTATGTGAACCTGCAGGACTACGGGAGCTGAGGGGTTACTGGGATACAAGAATACGGGATTGTCGAGATGTGGGACACTACCATGTCGAGGAGAGAGAAAGGGGCAGCCCTGACTTGGTTTTGTTCTGCATTTCCTTTATTAAACTTGTCCAGCCTTCCCTCGACGATTTCACACTATATCGCAAGATTGGCCCCCACAAATTTTGGATTTTACTATGACTACGAGACTACTATGACAACCGATTTGCGGGATGTAGGATTGCAATATTCCCTCATACTTAGCCATTTTTTGGGTTTTCTGAGTTTTCCAAATGAAATCTTCAACATATCGTAAATTTTGATCTAGGAGTCCTTTTTTGGACTTTTATATACCATTGGAAAGTTTTTTCTTAGCACTAGGCAATCGAGACGGTATGATTAAGCTCTGATATCTTCTGTGGCATAGGAAAGTGGATCCAAAAGTCACTGCTCCTAGTCAACCTTGACCAATTGAAACCCACAATGTAGTGAGTGACAACAGCCCAAGCAGTTAATCAAAGAAAAATCATAAAAGGAAAAAAGCATATAAAGAAGGGTGGAAGAATCAAGGTCGGGGCACCTCATGCACCACAATGGCTCCATCCTATACATTATATACCCAAGTGTGGGCTTCCCTTTTATTAGATACCCTTGTACCCCAAAATGTGGCCCATGGCTGCCCCTTTCATTCCCTACTACATTCATCCCTTTATCGCATGCCACCACCCTTTGAAGGATGTACCTTTGACATACTATCCCCTTTAAAGGTAGAAAACACCTAATAGGATACTTGGTTAGCCCTATTTGGAGCTTGGAGACATTAGCAAATTCCAAAGCCCACTATGGAAGGGCATGCCATTATGAAGTTCCCATCTGTTGTCCATGGTTTGTAAGCTCTTTAATTTGATTTCCTTTAATGACTTGTTGTACTGGAAGGTTAGGGGATGCATTGAATCTTATGTAGGATTGCATATTGTATCCATTTTTTTATTTGGTCTCCCTATACCAGGTCCTAACCCATTAGATGGATACATTAGCACATGTAGAGTGTGTGTTGAGAGACATGGGCCTCGATAGAAGTATACAACACTCTATGGATCCCTAGATATGTTCATCGATTGCTTGAGATTCACCTATTGGACGAGGAATATGCACCTGGTTCACCATGCCCAACTAGCCCCACAATTGTACCATGCACTTGGAAGATGACCTAGGGCTTATATGTTTATGTGGAATCACTTACACAATCATATGAGCCCTTACAGATGGTCTACAGACATCTTTGACCTACATAGAGACCCATGAGGTTACTTGTGTGCCCTCACACCCATTGGGAGCACCACAGGTTTATCATTTGGAGAACAAGGGGCAAACCCCTTGTCCACTACTTTTGGGAGTTCTATTCATCATTGTGGCACCTATGGACTTCATAAATCTTCTTATAAGGCCCAATGACATGTATTATTGATCATGCGACCTCTTAAGAGGCTTATTCTTTTGTTTATGAGCTAGTTTGGTGGGCTTGTCACCAAAAGTTAGTTGTTTTGCACATTATTTTATTTTAAGGGTTAATGTAGGCCCAATGAGCTAAATAGAACTCATTAGAAGTGTATAAATAGAAGTGATGAGGATTCATTTTATCATCATCACATGGATTTGGAACTAGTATCTCTTTAGAGATTTTTGCTACCCTTCTTAGAGGATGAAATTTTGGAGCATGGAATGAATCTTGATTTTTGGATAATTTTCATATGTCTTGGATCTTGTTGATGGAAATATTTTTGGATGGTTTTATATATTTGTATACATGTAAGTACATTTTAATGCCATTCTTTCTTTCTAATTTTTTCACATACATTATTTTCGGGATTTCACTATACTAGGGCTTATTTGTTGCATCTCTTATGTGAAGTTTTGGAAATTGTGTTTCTGGATAGTGAATGCTTCATGTGTGGGACATGTATAATGAATGAATTTTCATAGGGATGTTTCATTATTCATCTCGATAGGCCATTTATCTTTCAAAATGAAGTATAAAGTCTTCGAAGCTTCTTTTGTTATTTCCTTAGTGCGAAGCGAAGTTGTCCTTAAGGCCTCCTTAACCTAGAAAAATCAAAGGTCCGTAGTCATAATTATACTTGACTCCATTTCTCCCCATAGGATTAGGAACTAGTCAACCCAAAGGTGATCATCTTAAACCTTTCTCATCCAACTCCCTCACCTTTTATAGGCCTATCCCATTAGGTGTCCTAGGGCATCATTTATCTTGAAAACAACCCATCAAAAAAGTTCAATCTCTCAGCCCCTGTTGCACTGGTGTGTCTCCTAGGTGCCCTCTAATTTTGAAGAGATTCTGACTATGGGATTTTGACATATCTCAAGCCCTTGCCTCGAGATTAAATATTTCCCTTGGTTTCCTTAGGCTAGAAGCCTCACTGGGACCCTCACATTGTGTTGCATTAAAAATTCTTTCATTGGTCCCTCTTCCCCTCTGAAAAGGTCAATCATATCATTTGTTGCTAAATCCTACCCCCTTGACCTACCCCTAAGTCCACTTGGTCCTGTGTGGTCCCATACTCTATTAAGGTTAATTCTTCAAAGATCACTTTGAACCCAATCTTTCACAATAATTTCATGGCCTAGGAACCTCCATTATAAGATACATACCCTAAACCTAAGCCGTGAAATTCCCCTTAAGCCCTTCCTTGAGAGCTTTAAACCTTGCCTCCAAAGAAATAAAGCCATATATTTGAGCCTCTCTTGTGAATAGGATTCTAGGTTCACCCCTCACACTATCATTGGTTTATCCCTTTAGTGATCCTCATCATAATGGGTATCCTCCCATCGGTGAAAGTCTCTAAAGAGCATGGAGCCTTAGCCAAGGTGACAGTGGATTATTGCTCCATTTTTTTCCCTTAGCCTAGTACTAGCCCTCCAAGGATCCCCTTTTAGGACCCTTGCTAGTTTGAGTAGTAACATTTTGGCTTCATTGTCAGGGACACAAAACATGTGTTTTGTTCCCCATACAACATATTGACATAACATTATTGGTGACTCCATTGGAAGAATAAAGCCCTAGTTCTTCATTGAACTTTAAGGTAGATCCTTGTAGGGTGAAGCAAGCATTTTTCTAGGCATCTTTAAACTCACCTTGGTGACTCCTACATATTTTTCATGTATATCTCAAATAGGTTGTCTTTCTTTGATACATTTCCTACTTTGGACATTGCTAGTATCCCTAGGCACCCTAATCATGTCACGGGAAGGATGGTACGTGGGGTGCTCGTGTTTGATGGTGATCCACTCTTCGCAATTGACCACATAGAAATATTTAATGCACGTACTTCAAGAGAGGAGGTTTTTCACCAAGATGTCCTTATGTTGTTGTTCATGGGATCTCTCAGTGGTCATAGCTCATGGTTTCATGATCATGAACCTAAGAGAATCTCATCTATTGAAGAGTTCGTTGATGGCTTTCTTGGAAATTTTCATGTATGCCCCACATTAAGAATCCAATAGGAAGCCTTCATTGACCATCATTAATACATTAGGAATCTAAGTAATGAGCAGGAAGACGAATCCTCCTAGGGTCCACATGACAAAAAGGATTCTTTTGAGAACACATGTTGGGAAGGATGAAGTTTAGAACAACCTTACCTTTCTCAAGGATATTACTCCTGATGACTCTCCTTTTGAGAAACTTGAGGAAGGTGATCCCATTTTACCCTTAGAAGATGACATTAAGGATTACTTCCATATTGAAAAGGATAAATGGGAAATCATTGATCCTCAATTTGATTGTGCTCCCATTTATGACATTGACAAGGGAGATGAGGTTGAGAGTTGTATCCCATTTCTCTTAGACATTATTTATGATGACATATCCAGCAGTACAAAATTATTATTTTCCCTTGAATGAAGAGGGGCAGTTGGAAGTAATTGATTCTCCTTTTAGGGAAGACTCAATGTTTGATTCTAATAATGAGGAAATTGATAAGGCTCCTACCTATTCTCCTTATGATTCTATATTCAAATCACTTGAAGAATAAAGGCCTGCTAAATATGACACTTCACCCTCCCCCTTGCATCTTCCTCTTGTTCATTATTTTGAGCCTTCCTCAAGTGATTCCCTCACCTCTTGTCATATGATCCCAATTGACCATGAGCCCTTTCCCCCATTTGAGTATAGTGTCAAGAACAAGCCCATTATTGACTACACTTTATCTCCTTGGACACACCCTCAGGGTTTTGATCACTCCATGACCTCCCCTCTCTAATGTAACCATTACCTTGAGAAACCTATTTATTGCACCCCTTATTTCCCTTTCCCTTCGTTCCCCTCTCATCACTACCTTGTGGCATCTACAAAGAAGGATATTATAAAAAATGATTGTGATATGGAGTTGTTGAGAGGGCTCTTTCATTCCACCACTGCATACTTAGATGAAATCCCTACACCTCTAGGTTGGATTATTCTCTTCTCCTAGGGCTTCCTTTTGCCTATAATGGAGATCTTATTTTCCCACCCCCCATCAGCTTCATCATCCATACAAATATAACTACATTCTCTTTAGGAGTTTCTACATCATTAGTCATACTAGAAGGCATATTATATTGATACGATGATATGTTGGTTGCAATGGCTTTATGATTACACTTAGCATTAGAATTATTATATTTATTTTAGAGTAGGATTCATTGCATGTTGATTTTGCATTTGAACTAATATCATATGATATTTATTATGATAGATTAGTTGCATCTAGATTTAAAAGACTGTATTTGAAAGTTTATTTTTATGAGTTGATTTTATGGGTCTAATCCAAACATGTGTGATCATGAGACTTCGTGATAGCATGTTGCCCCATGTTTTTCATCTATTATATGTGCAGGTAACAAGTCTACGGTAACCAAGAGATTGTTGGAGTTATTGTGATCTCCCGTTCGAGTATCTTCGTCCAATTTTTCAAGAGATCACGTCCAAGTTGCAGCTAGATGTTACCCACCATTTTGTGGGTAATATACCTAGGAGAAATTTTTTCTCCAAGATGGTCCTCAAATGGCAACCAACAAACCCTTGATGCCACCAACTAGCTCGTTGTACCATTTCTCCACCACCTAATCCATCCATGTGGTCCATCACCCATCTGTCATGATCATATGTTTGAAGGTAGGCATCCCAAACCTAAAGGTATGCCTTGTCATTTGGTAATTGAGTATTGTAGTTTTCTTATCATGGATACTTTTCAGTATGGATTAATGGGGGGATTTAGTGGAAAGAGTGGGCTAGGTTTGTTCTCTTGTCCCCTAGACGTATTTTGGATGTTAACCTTCGACCCTAGTCTCGTTGTATCTATTTACTGACTTGTGGGATTTAGGGACAGAACTCTGTAGAAACCCAGATTTTGGTTGTGTGGTCCTACTCCCTCATCCACATATATCACTCCCATTCCACTCATTATAACCCCATTCATAATTTCTCCCACCTAGGTCCACATCCCTTCACTAGGTCCACATAGGGTTGTCCTTCCCCCTCCCCTTGCCCACACCTTGGGTCGAGCTTAGTATGATTCCCCAAAGGTTGATGTAGCTGAAAATAAAAGTAAAAGCATAATTAACCAAATTCAATAGGAAAATGCACCACAAAATGCAAAATATGGTCGGGACAAACACATTTATCAATTGGGAAAAATCCAATGCATGAGCTCTATCCCATTCTCATGGCCATCACCTAAGTTCCTACAGGCCCTAGATGAGTCTCCTTTATCATTCAGGAACCCATGATTGTCCCAACCCCTGGTGGGAAATGAACCACCCCACCTTAAAGGGGATATCCACTACTATACCTTGCACGTCATGCTCTTATCCCTTGAGCCCTGAGCACTTAATCAAAGAAAAACCATAAAAGGAAAAAGGAATAGAAAGAAGGGTGGAAAAATCAAGCTAGCGCACCTCATTCACCACGATGGCTCCCTCCTATACATTATATACCCAAGTCTAGGCTTCCCTTTTATTAGCTACCCTTGTACCCCAGAATGTGGCCCAAGGCTTCCCCTTTCATTCCCTACTCCATTCATTCATTTATCACATGCCACCACCCTTTGAAGGATGTACCTTCGACATACTATCCCCTTTAAAGGTAGAAACCACCTAATATGATACTTTCTTAACCCCATTTGGAGCTTGGAGACATTAGCACATGCCAAAGCCCACTATGGAATGGCATGCCATTATGAAGTGCCCACCTATTTTCCATGGTTTGTAAACCCTTTAACTCGATTTCCTCTAATGACTTGTTGTACTGGAAGGCTAGGGGATGCATTAGATCTTATGCAAGATTGCAAATGGCCTCCATTTTTGGTTTGGTCTCCCTATATGGGGTCCGAACCCTCCAAAGGCCTACATTGGCACATGTAGGATGTGTGTTGAGATCCATGTACCTCCACAATAGTATAAAACACTCCATGGATCCCCAGAGATGTTCATAGATTGCTCGAGAATCACCTATTGGATGAGGAAGATGCACCTGGTTCACCACGCCCCACCGACCCCACAGTTGTACCATGCATTTGGAAGATGAACCAGGAATTGTATATTGATGTGGCATCACTTAAACCATCATCTAAGCCCTTACAGATGGTTTACATACATCTTCAACCTACTTGGATACCCATGAGGTTACTTGTGTTCCCTCACACCCATTGGGAGCACCACGAGTTTATCATTTCGAGAAGGGGCCAACCCCTTTTCCACTACCTTTGGGAGTCTTATTCATCATTGTGGCACATATGGACTTCATCGAGCTTCTTAGAAGGCCCAACGACATGTATTATTGATCATTTAACCTCTTGAGAGGCATATTCTTTTGTTTATGAGCTACTTTGGTGGGCTTGTCACTAAAAGTTAATTGTTTTGCACATTATTTTATTTTAGGGGCTAATGTAGGCCCAAGTAGCTAAATTGAACTCATTAGAAGTGTATAAATAGAATTTGTGGGGATTCATTTTATCATCATCACTTGGATTTGGAAGTTGTATCTCTTTAGATATTTTCACTATCCTTCTTAGAGGATGAAATTTTGAAGTATGGAATGAATTTTGATGTTTCGATAATTTTCATATGTCTTGGAGCTTCTTGATGGAATTTTTTTGGATGTTTGGATATATTCTTATACACGTAAGTACATTTTAATGCTATTATTTCTTTCTAATTTTTTCATATACATTGTTGCTGGGATTTCGCTATACTGGGGCTTATTTGCTACATCTCTTATGCAAAGTTGTGGATTTTTTTTTTGGATAGTGAATGCTTCATGTATGGGCCATTTATAATGAATAGATGTTCCTAGGGATGTTTCATTATTCATCTTCATAAGCCATTTATCTTGCAAAATGAAGTATAAAGTATTTGAAGCTACTTTTGATGCTGCCCTAGTGCCAAGCGAAGTTGTATTTAAGGCCTCCTTGACCTAGAAATTTTGAAGGTATGTAATCATAATTATACCTAACTCCATTTATCTCCACAAGATTAGACTATGGTCCACCCGAATGTGATCATCTTAGACCTTTCCAATCCAACTCCCTTGCCTTTTCTAGGCCTAGCCCATTAGGTCTCCTCGGGCATCATTTATCTTGCAAACCACCCATCAAAAAGCTTCGATATTTTGGCCCCTACTACGCTAATGTGTCTCCTAGGTGCCCTCAAATTTTGAAGAGATTCAGATGGTGGGATTTTGAGATATCTTAAGCCCTATCCTCGAGATTTAATCTTTCCCTTGGTTTCCTTAAGCTAAAATCCTCATTAGGACCCTCACATTGTCTTTCATTAACAATTATTTCGCTGGTCCCTTTCCCCCTGCAAAAAAGGTAAATCATATCATTGGCCGCTTACCCTACCCCTAGGTCCACTTCATCCTATGTAGTCCCATACTCTATTAAGGGTAATTCTTCAGGGATCACTAGGAACCCAAGATTTCACAAGAATTTCATGGCCTAGGAACCTCCATGATAAGATAAATACCCTAAAGTTAAGCCTTGAAATTCCCCTTAAGCCCTTCTTTGAGAGCTTTAAGCCTTGCCTCCAAATCAAGCAAGCCATATGTTTGAGCCTCTCTTGTGAATAGGCTTCTAGGATCACACCTCACCCTATCATTGGTTTATTTGTTGAGTGATCCTCATCATAACTAGCCTCCTCCCATCGGTGAAATTCGATAAAGAGAAGGGAGCCTTAGCCCAGGTGACAGTGGCATATTACTCCATTTTTTCCCCTTAGCCTAGTAGTAGCCCTCCAAGGATCCCCTTTTAGGACCCCTGCTAGTTTGAGCGATAA
>APFE031130867.1:118817-174867 GCA_000404065.3 Pinus taeda
ATTGTGAGTTCAGTTAGTTAATGCTTGCATGCATGTAACTAGTGTACTTTAGATAACTGAATATTCTCTCATAAATAACTCATGCATGTCAGTTCAGTCAGAGACCCAGTTGAGATCAGAGGAAGGGACAATGTACTATCAGCTGGAGGAATTTTCCTATATAGGAAACTCATCCATGCAGAAGGAATTATCTCCTTCAGAAAAGCGCAATTATTTCTGAGTTTGGTGAGTTGTGTGAGAGGTAAATTCACACAAGTTGTAGTCAGAGGACCCATGAGAAACTGCGCAAGGAAATAGGAGGCTCGGAGGACTGAGGGAAGGCATATGTTGTGTCTATTTAGTCTATGAGTAGCATTGAGGGATTGTACTGAGAGCTGGATAGCTTGTGAGCTAAAGCTTTGTGTAATCCTGAGATATTTCTACTTGTATGATGATACAGATAGCGGGATTTTAGCTGAGGCTTTCCCCAGAGTATTCTTCTATGTTCATGTGTGATTGAATTCTTTTTCATTTGTTATATGTGTTCTATTTGATCTTGCTCAAAATCGATTAAGCTTCCGCAAGTTTGTTTGTAGGAGTAGATCAAGTATTTTTCTTTAGTTACATTGCATTATCAGGTGATCTACAATGAGAATTTCTACAGTATTGCTCCCCCAGTGAAGTCCCCCTCCTGTGCATGCAACAACAACATCTCATGTCTACAAAATAATCTGTGAAAAAACCTGTTGATCAATGCTATAGGTATACAAAAAGCATCATTATACATTGTATCTCTCTCTCTCACTCACTCACACATCCTCCAACACTATCATAATACATTTATAATATTCTTCTCAACCCAATGGACCAAATCAAAGCATTAATTACCTTCTATATCTCATAATGACCATATCAAATAAAATAAAATTAACTAACCATTAAGATCTCACACCAAAGAACATGGGAAACCATTAAGCACTCATACCAAACACCATGGGAAACATCCTTGGTAATTTTAGCACAACACTTGCAAACAAATGAACACGCAACATTGCATAGCCAAACACTTGTAACTAATCAATCACATGCTAACACTTCTAACCAAATAATCACATGCTACAAGGTTGAAATTAATTCCAAACAAACATTGTCGGTGCTAACAAGCTCCCCCTTTGGCATTGATGTCAACTGATAATCACACCAAACTCAAATGGTTGTGTAACTCTCCACGTTTGACATCAATTGCAAAGGGTTATGGATAAAAATATGATATAAAGTAAATGGTGCCAACAAGATAAAGATGATCAATGTCATCCACATATCACATAGATGATAAATATGTGCAATAAAATCCCCCTTGACAAATGTTAACTCTTAAAAATATGACATGGCCAACATTTTTCATCCATAACATACATAACAATATATTCCCAATACACACATGGCAGTAAGTAATACTTGGTCCATTAAGAGTCAGCAACAAACTCCAAGGTATCAACGAAATATACATGCCATCAACATAACAATGCTCCAATCATAGCTACAACAACACATATGTGTCGCAACCAGCAACAACATCATTGACTCAACCATATAACAACTCTACTCATCATAACAAATAGGCCTCTAGCAATACAATTTTAACAACATGGACCAACACCAATAAGCTAACCCATATTCTCTTATCAGTAGCTCCATATGCAAGCAGTCCTCTATTATTAAAATAATAATGTTTTTATAGCATACAATAAGACTATGAACCCAAAAGAGCAACATTCATCTCTCCCATACATGAGAAATCCAAACCTTGACAACAACATATGAATAATCACTATGTCAAGCATTAGTGGCCACATAGACAAACCTTCCTCACAAAACTCATGACCAACACCTCTGCTAAATACATCAAGTCTAACAAGTTCTAGAAACTACAATATGCCATTATATGACAACTCAGACCAACAACCTTTCTCTGTAGCCATAGAGAAATTTTGAGGTCGAAAATGGGCGTGAAAGCAAAAATGTACAAACAAAATAAATTTTGTAAGAACCAATAGGATTCAAGATGATGATGTAAGCCATGGGGGATGATTCACCATTTTTGGAGTAAAAAAGTAAAAAGATTAAAAAATAAAAGAATAAAAAAAACTACTTTTTCAGCTCATATTTTCAACTTATCTCCCTAGCGTTTTACTCAAATTTTGAGTGGGAGTACTCGTTGGATGTGGAATTTAATTCATCTTCCAAGGAGTACCCAAGCTGCATACTTTCGATGGACTCCGTTGTTGTCACTCATTGCTAAATGTGTTTTAAGTTGCCCGAAGTGAAAAGTTGAATCAATCTTCAAAGCCACATAAGCTCTCAAAGCTAAATCATACCCTCTCCATTGGATAGTGCTCAGAATAAGATTACTAACACTATGTGGAAGTCCAAAAATGTACATCTAGATCAGAAGTTATAGAAGATTGAAGTTTCCCTTAAAAAGCCAGAAAACAAAGAGAAAACGACCAAGGGTAAGCCCTCGGCATATCAGAGGTCTCGGATCATCGCAAATCGCAATTGAAGTTTTCCAAAAGCATCCGTAGGGGAGGGAAGAGAAAAACAGAGATCAACGATCACTGATTATTGGAGATCGGAGGTCTGATATCATATCACAAATCACAGATCTGGGGTTCTAGCGATCGCAAATGACAGTGGTCCAAGGTACGAGAGCATAATCACATATCACAAACATTAGGATCATGCAACATGGAATATAGAAGGTTCCAACGACATCGCATATTGGCGCATCACAATCAGTAATAAAACAAATGACACCCTTCCAAAGTTCCAATTGTGATTAAAAGTGCTGGGATTTAAGCTGATAGTGCAAATCACCGCTAAAGGTTAGAAAACATTTAGCCAAGGAAATCAACGTAAAAACCAAGGGCAGGTGGGCCTTTTTCTCTCTCCTCCAGGGGGTCACGTGGTAGGGTATTATTGGATATGGTAAAGACACAGTGGCGCTAAAGTCAGCATGATGTGGCAGTACATCGGATAAGTGGCATGCAGATTCAATGTGTTGAGGGGTCATAAGGGGCCAAAATAGGGTGACACGTGTCACCACTCACAAGGTGGCACGTGGCAGTGGGTAACATCACATTGAATATCACAAATCAGTGTTTGCAGGTTGAGACATGTTACGCAAAGTTAAAAACCTGATTGTGATCCGCTGAGGAAGGGGTTAGCACGCGGCACATAAAGAGATAAAAGAACTAGGGGCTAAGGATGGAGGGTGATTGGTGATCGGTAATCGACAGTTGTGGCGTGTTGTGCATATAAAAGGAATCGCTGATTATGAACCTCTATTTGGGGGACTCCGATAAGGAGGTTGGCCCATGATCACATAAAGGGCCGAGGAACCAAGGGTCAAGCACTAAAGGGCTATCATAATCAGACGTCGCAGACATGCTACAGCTCTAATGTAAAAGTCCCGAATGGAAACCCCGATTGTGATCCATCGATTAAAGGAGCTCCGATATGTGGAAGTCTCTGCAACAACAAACCTAGGACAACAATCACCTCATAAATGAATTTGATTGCTTCGCTGCACATCTTAGGAGAGTAAATGGAGGTATGGGAATTAGGAAGACATAATGGTTCGACATGGGGCTCCACTAAAATACACAATGAAGGACTGTTAGGATATTCTCCACTTCTACTCTGTAATAGGCAAATCACAGTCGACCCACTCCCAACTCTAGAGAACGAGCAATTCACGAAGTTAAGGTGAAAGTGATAGAAATCGGCCAAGCAGCAAGAGGGAAACATTGTGGTAGAGACGTGGCTTGATCAGTGGCCTTCACAAGAACCGCAGGACGATATTTTCCTCCATCATCATTAAGTTTCCTCTTTTCTATTTCTGTAATTTCTTTTATTTTGTAATTTCTATATTTCCAAGAATGGAATCAAATTCGAGGAAATTAGTTTGGGCATCAGAGCTATCGCAAGCCTAGGTAGCTAGTCAATCTGACAGCTGACCCTAGGCTGAGATATTTTGTAAATGTTGATTCAAAGCCCCCATTTTTAATGTATAAATAAGGAGGAGAAACACTTAATAGAGGTTACGGAATTCTGCACCCGCAGTGGTCCAAATTCTTTGGTTCCAATTTGGTTCTAAATGCTTGTTCATGAGGGACTTGAGCTGTGGAATGCTGAATGTAAATGGACTGGTGAATGGGACTCATTTTGAAGATTAATGAAACTCTTTTGTGATTCCAATCATGTCAGTGAGCAATATGTTTCCTCTTTTGTTTATCACTTCATGTATGTTTTTCTCCCTTTGAAATAGTATAATCAAGTTGTCAGTTTCTCCCTTGTTCATGATTGTATATTTGTTACTAACTAGCAACAATACCTGTGTTAGCTACAACTTTACTTAAGTACCCGTAATGTGCACATAATTTCTTATGCTTTTAGTGAAAAATGTGCCCATGAGGTATATTTCTTGAAACCTTCATTTGTGCTCCATTGTTTATACCATTCCACCTCTTCAATCTTCCATACCTCTGTCATGACATTGTTGCTTAGGATTTTGTTACAACCCTATGCATCGAATCCCCTCCTTTCTCTCCTCCCCTTCACCTTTACTACAACTGCAATATCAATTTGCCTGTTGTTGTGTGTCGACCACGAAAACTAGACATTTTTCTTTGAGGTTGGCCCATTTTAGCCCCTGAACTTTCGGATCTATGTATTGGCTTGATTTTACCTTCATGAAGGTTGATTGAACCAACCCCCTTTTATTCTCTTTCTAGCTTGAGTTTACCTTCATGAAGGTTGATTGAACCAACCCCCTTTTATTCTCTTTTTTCAAATTTCGTGACAATTGGAGTGCAAATAACCCCTCAAATAATCTCAAATGCACTCCTCTATCTAAGATTTCCTAGGCACTGGTCTTCAATCAACCCAGAGGTTGTATCTAGGAATCTTTCTATGTCTCCCGAAGCACTTGTGCTACAGGTGCTAGAAAAAACAACAACATCTTTCTAGCATCGTTGCCGGGGATTTGGATTATAATATTTTTCCCTGGGTACAACAATTTTTTACATTCCCTCTATTAGGTGAGCAAGGTGAGTGTGGGTTGATGATCTCTCACCTTGGCAACTCCATTGTTTCAATTTTATGGTAAAAATCCCGGCGACTCTACTGTCCATATCTCTATTTGATCATCCTTGCTTTCAAGCAGCCTCATACTCACTTTTATGCTAAATCAGCCGAAAAATTTCCCTACCTTAGAACCTGAAGTCACTCACCTAGGGGGTTTTCAAAATGGCCATTCCTGCATTCCTGGCCAATCAATTTGCCCCACTGGATTTTTCTTCTATTGCTGGTTATCCCAATCATGTCCCTTCATTTCATGAATGGCATACCTATTTGCCTAGATTTAGTGGGAATAGAGATAGAAGGCCTTACTAGCACCTCAAATACTTTCATGAATGCATGGAGAAACAGGGTATAATTTTTTAAGATGCGCAAATGAAATTGTTCATGTACTCTTTAGAAGAAGATTTTAGAGTTTGGTACAGAACAATACCTTGTGGTAGCAAGTCCTCCTTAAAATGTTTTCATATGGCATTCCATCGTTATTGTATAAGATTATGTCCACTGAATGCTTTGTTTTAATATTGTTGCACACATTTTAATGTTGAAAATATTCCTCAGGTTAATGATCCTGCTGAAGATGTTTGTGGAGCTCTGCTCTAAGAAAACATCTACTCGCATCAAGGAGCATCACCCAATGATCAAGAAAGAGAAGAAGGAAACATCATCGAGCTGCAAATAAATAGTTAGAGGTCTTATTTAGACAAATTTGATGTTTCTCCTTTTGATGATGTATATGACTCTGATGGAGAGTCAAGTGATGCAGAGACACAACAATCCCAGCCATAGGAAGCTACATAAGAAGAGGGGGCCCACCAGGAGGTTAATAAAGAGGCTCGAGTTTATAATGAACACCCCTCACCTGAAGAACATGTTCAAGAACCTCCTCTGATTTATGATTCATATTATATAGAAGAGGATGAGATGGTCATGGATGTTTAAAGTGAGTGGTTTACCAGCAAGCGGGGAGCAGGCTTTCAACAACAATTTTTTCTCAAAAAATCTAAAGTTGAGGAGCAGAACAATATTTGTCACTGCCCTGAGCAAGAAGATATTGGTCAGCAAACTTTTCATGAAAAAAGGGAGTTGCAAATATTTCTTGTTAGTTATGTGATCCTGTAGCTGACGACATGACGACATTCTTAATTCAGCAATAGAGGTTGTTCCTAGATCATGTATCAAGTTTTTCGGTTGAAGATTTTTCATGGTGCATGCTTGTTTTGATTTTAAAATTTCAATAGCATGGAGGCATTAAACTGACTTAGGTGAATTGAGTTCTGTACATAAGTAGGATTTGTACATAAATAAGCTCACTAGCTTAACATTTACTTTCTAGTTGATAGAATTTATTTTTTAGCATTTCAGTTTGATGAGGAAAGGCTTCTCTATAGACAAAGTCCCATGGAGATTTTATGGTTGTATAGATTAATTATATTTTTTGACTCCATGCCCAATGGTGAAGGCTACTGGTCTATAGGTTCTCAGCACCTTGCCAACAAGGCACTGTCCCCAGTTGGAGCCAATGTTGTCACTCACTGCTAAATGTGTTTTTAGTTGCCTGAAGTGAAAACGAGTAGTGAAGTTTGAAGCCATATTCCAAGACACAAAATCTCTTAAAGCTAAATTGTGCCCTTTCCATTGGATAGTTCTTGAAATAATCTTTCCAATGGTATGTGGAAGTCCAAAAATGGACTTTTGGATTAGAAGTTAGAGTAGATTGAATTTTCCCTTCAAAAGCAAGAAAAAAAAAAATGACGAAGGGTACGCTCCCACATATCGGAGGTCCCAGCTCATCGCAAATCACATTGGAGATTTCCAAAAGAAGTTGTAGGGGAGGGCATAGAAAACCAGCAATCACCGATTTCAGAGATCGGAGGTCTGATAGCATATCGCAAATCATAGATCGAGGGTTCCAATGATCCCGCAAATCAGCGATTGCAAATGACAATGGTCCAAGGTACGAGAGAATAATTGCAGATAAAAAATCATAGGATCAGGAAACATGGCATATTAGATATTCCAGCGACATTGCATATCAGTGCATCACAATCGACGATAAAACAAATGACACCTTTTCAAAGTTTCAATTGCGATTAAAAGTGTCAAGATTTAAGTTGATAATGAAAATCACCAGGAAAGGAACAAAAACATTTAACAAAGGAAATCAACACAAAAGCAGGGGAAAGCAGGCCCTTTCCTCTCTCCTCTAGGAGGACCACGTGGCAGGGTATTATTGGATCCAGTAAATACACAGTGGCATTGACGTCAACATGACATGGAAGTACAAAGGACATGTGGCATGTAGATTCAATGTGTTGAGGGGTCATAAGGGAACAAAACAGGGTGACAAGTGTCACCACACACAAGGTGACATGTGGCAGTGGATGACGTCACATCGGAGATCGCAAATCGGTGTTTGTAGGTTGAGACATGTTGTTACACAAAGTTAACATCCTGATTGCGATTTGCTGAGAAAGGGACTCTGATAAGGGCTGGCACGCGGTCACATAAAGAGCTAAAAGAACCAGGGGCTAAGCACAGAGGGTGATCGACGATCAACAGTTGTGGCGTGTTGTGCATCAAATATGAATGGCCGATTGTGAACCTCCGATTAGGGGGCTCCGATAAGGGGGCTAGCCCGCGATCACATAAAGGGCCAAGGAACCAAGGGTTGAGTGCTAAAGGGTTATCACAATCAGAGGTCGCAAACATGTTATGGCTCCAATGTAAAAGTCCCCACTGGAAACCCCAATTGTGATCTGTCGAGTAAAGGAGCTCCGATAAAGGGTGCATGATTAGGAAGACTTAAGGAAAACAGGCGAAAAGCACTTATAAAAGGAAAAAAGCCCCCATACAAGAGTTTAAAGGCCCTAGCGCCTTGAGGTTGAGCCCTAGATCACAACCCTCAGTCCTATAATGAATAAATACTTAAAGGGGCTAAACGAAAGGGGGCCAAGGAGCATCGGAACTCGATGTTGGTAGAATCCTCTAGAATAAAAGTCTTGATACGGATACATTCCAATAGCGTGGTACAAATTTTTAAAGGAGGATGGTTCGGCAGCTGAGACTTTGAATAGAGGCATGGAGTACTTGCAAACAAATATTGGTCGATCTTGTGGAAGCCTCTACAACAAGAAACCCAAGACAATAATCGCCTCATAAATGAATTCGATTGCTTCGCTGCACGTCTTCAGAGTGTAAATGTAGTTATGGGACTCGGGAAGAATTAATGGCTCAGCATGGGGCTGCACTCAGATACACAACAAAGGACTTTCAGGACATTCTCCACTTCTACTCTGTAACAAGCAACTCATAGTCGATCAACTCCTAGCTCTGGAGAACAAGCGATTCAGGCAGTTAAAGCGAAAGTGACTGAAATTGTCCAAGCAACAGGAGGGACACATTGTGGTAGAGAGGTGGCTTGATCAAGGGCCTTCACAGGAACCGTAGGATGATATTTTCCTCCATCATCATTCAATTTCCTCTTTTCTATTTTTATGTAATTTCCTTTATTCTATAATTTCTATATTTCCAAGAATGGAATCGAATCCAAGGAAATCAGTTCGGGTAGCAGAGCTATCGCAAGCCTAGACAACTAGTCAATCTGACAACTGGCACTCAGATGAGATATTTTGTAAATGTTCATTCAAAGACCCCCTTTTTCTCTATAAATAATGGGGAGAAACACTTAAAAGAGGTTTCGGAATTCTGCACCCGCAGTGGTCCAAATTCTCTAGTTCCATTTTAGTTCTAAATGCTTTTTCATGAGGGACGTGAGCGATATGCTGATGAATGTAATGGATTGGGTATTGGGACTTGAGGATTAATGAAACTATTCTATTGATTCCTATTAGAGTAATGTGTAGTATGTTTTCCCCTCTGTAAATCTATTTTCATATATGTTTTTCCTCCTCTGAAATAGTGTGGTGAAGTTGCAGGTTTCACCCTTGTTCATGATTGTGTATTTGTTACTAAAGTATCAATAGTAGCTGTCTTAGCTACATATTTACTTAAGTACCTGTAATGTGCACATATATACTTATGCTTTTGGTGACAAATATTCCAATGAGGTATATGGTATGAAACCTTGACTAGTGCTCCATTCTTCTTGCTCTTTCACCTCCTCCCTTTTCCAAGTGTCTACTGGAACATCGTGGCTTAGGATTCCGCATTGAAATCATCCCTACGCACAAAATCCCCTCTTCCTTTTCCTCCTCTTCACTTTACTAGAGCGTCAATTTAAAGTTGTTTGTTGTTGTGTGTCAACCACCAGAACCAGACATTTCTCTTTGAGGTTGGCCTGATTTACCCCATGAATATTTGAATCCATGTGTCAGCTTGAGTATACCTTAATGAATGGCTATTGAACCAAGCCCCCTTTTATTATCCTTTTTAATACCTCGTGAAAATTAGAGTGCAACCGAAAGCCCCCATTGATAATATTCCATTCACTCCTCTATATAAGATGTCCTAGGCACTGGTCTACAATAAACCCAGAGGTTGTCTCTAGGAAGCTTTCTATGTCTCCTGAAACACTTGTGCTACATGTGCTAGAAAAAATGACAACACCTGCTACACGAAAATTAAGAAATACATGAAAAACATTATTGTAATCACGTTTTTCATATATTTCTCATTTTTCGTGTAGCAGGGTCCATCGAAAGTATGCAACATGGGTACACCTTGGATGAGGAATTAAATTCCACATCCAATGGGTGCTCCCTCTCGAAATCTGAGTAAAACCATAGGGAGATAAGTTGAAAATACGAGTTGAAAAAGTAGTTTTTTCTTTTTCCCCACTAAAATTTGATTATGTAATCTAATCTTATTTTATTATTTTCAATTATTATTTAATAATATTCCTTAGGAGATCCATTTTAGATCTCAAAATTTCTCTAACGTTTACATGGCCTAGCATCAAGGCAAACACAAGACATCATAAACACATCTCCTCATGCTTTTAACCCTGGTAACAACTTGACAAGCTTCAACACATCCTCACATATACTAACTCAAAATCTTTACAACAACAACAATAAATGCATTTTTGCATATAATTATATGTTTACCAAATTCTAAAGACAACAAACTTATAGCATAGACATAAACCTCTTTTTATGTCTATGACAACTCAAATATGACAATAATATGCAATGTGAATACAAATTTAATCTTGCATGCATCAAACCATACCCCAGTTTACACTATCCCACATAATGGATAGCATAACATGTTAATTTTCCTCAATCGATCAATACAATAAGGTGTTGTATATTCTCCCTGTGGTCTATGCACACAACACTTTTACTCTATCCATCACACTCTACAACACATTTCTACATATATCGATCTCCATGATTCTCTCTTCCAACGTTTTATTATGATGTTCAAAAACATAGATATGGGTCTGCCTATGCAAAAACATAATGTCACAATCAACAATTGATCCACTATGCTTTGGCAATGAAAAATTCAATCCATCCTTCTTTTTGGATATCTTATTTTTCATTTAACAAGCTCTACACATGTGCACTGCTTGGTCAACTTGAACCAATAAAATTGCAGTCAACTTGCTCAATGGGCTTCTTTTCATCCCTTTTTTTTAATAGAATTTGTTGTGTTCATGGTCTACATTTATAAAATATAGGACACTAAACTATCTTTTTCCTTGTTGTAGATGTGAAATATAACCATGGGCTACTACACGTCCCCAAGTTCATTAATGCAACATATTGCAAGCATTCATTGAATCAATTCTAAATCAGATCATGGTGTTGCATACTCATGCACGGGATCAAAAGAGGGTATGTTGCAATTCGAATGAAACAAGAAACAAGACATAAAATTTTACATAGTTGTTATGTAAACTTAAGAAAATTATTTTCTTCGAGGAGCCCTCCCTGAGTGTATGTGCCTTCTGCTACATGCTACCCATGAGACCGAGCTGGCTTCAATTTCTCTTTGAAACCTCTTGATGCTCCTTCTTTTTCCAAACCCTAATATGCTGCTTCCTGGTCTCATCTAATATCCTTTCAATTTTTCTTTTCTTTTCCAAGTTCTTCTTTGTTGACTAGATTCCTTAAGAGCCACCGAAATCTTGTCATATTAGGCCATATGCTCAATATTGTCACATTTAAAACATCTTACATGCCCAAGAAATAGAGGAAAGGGCTCAAATACTTTGCTAATCTTCGTTCTAATCTTTTTCAACTTCTTTACATCAACCTTACAATCCACAACTTTATTCCCAAAATCGTTACAAAAATAACAACAACCATAAAAGAGTTTTGTGTACCTAAATAGTGATGAGAGCGATCTTACTTGACTTATTGATTGACAATGCTCCTTATTCGATATTTTGTTTGGTTGAAACGATTTGATCTTTTTACTTCTGCAGTCAGGTTAAATGTGTCCAAGTTTTTGGCAGTTGAAACATCTAACACTTTTTCTTGACACATTCTTCTGGTTTTGATGTTGGTGCCCTTTCTCGCTGCTACAAGCTTTTGGTTTTTAATTGTTGCTTCATTAGCACCCTTTGAGCTAGATCTACTCTTTTCGAACTCTTTTCTTGTTGAAACCACCTCAGCCTTCAGTTTTTCACAATGGTTGATTTGATTTTTGAGTTGGATTCTAATATCCTCTTCCAATCTCCTTGCTTCCTCCAATTGGGTTTTTAGATCCACAATTTCTTTCTTGAAATTGTACTCTTTTCTTCAAGTATTTGGAGAATCTTTTTCATATCTCTATTTTCTGTTGAGAACTACTCCATTTCTGTCAAAGCTGAGCTAATATTAGATCGATCTTCAGTTTATGTCTCCTTTCCCTTATCGTTTCTCCATATTTCTTCTCCATGTGGTGCATGCAACCTATCCGATATTTTTCTTATAGTATTGAGATATGTGATTTTCTCAATGTCTCGAACATGAATTTTATCATACATTACACATTTGGCTTACGCATCCAATAGTTGAGCTTATTTTGAAAATGTTTATCATCATAACCATTTATCACCATTTTCCAAACTTTAGGTCCTCTAACAGATATTCTAATTTCACCTTCTCTCTCCATGTTTAAAAAATTGTGGCATTGAGTCATGGAGAATCTTGATAATCCATGATTCACCTAGATCCACCTTCTAGATATTATGTTGCAACAAAGGCACCAACTCTGATACCACTTGTTAAAAATAAAATCACTACTGAGAGCGGGGTGAGTAAGTAGTAATAGGGTTTAAAGTTTTCTTCAAAATGCTAAACAATCAATAAACCAACATATAATACAATAGATATTAATAATCAAATGCAACATAATTTTAACACATCAATGCCATAATAGATATCAAGAAAATCATGCATAAAGAGACATAAGGTTTTTTGGTGGAAACCCACAAGGGGAGAAAAACCACCCTGCTATTTTTGTGTTTCTCTAATTGTCTATTACTTGTCAAGAAAATCTTTAAATAGATCAATTGGCCTCTACTAGCTAGGATATATGACCCCAACTACAGTTTGTCAGTCACCAACAAATAGAAAGTCCCAACTTTCTGTCAACTTTTTGTTGGCCACCACCAGAAAGAAACCATACTCCTATCTTGGCAAGCCACCACTTATCAGAGGCCCCAACCTCCTCAACCTCTATGTGGACATCGTTTCAAAATTTTCAGACTAGGCCCAATATGATCTTCTCAACATGCATGCAACAATAACATCTCAAGTTTGCAAAATAATCTCTAAAAAGACATGCTGATCAATGCTATAGGTATACAAGAGTCAATGATTATACATTGTAGCTCTCTCACACTCACTCACACATCCTCCAATACTAATATAATACATTTATAATATTCTTCTCATCATAATGGACCAAATCAAATCATTAATTACCTTCCATACCTCATAATGAGCATATCAAATAAAATAAAATTAATTAACCAATAATCTCTCACACCAAATACCATGGGAAACCATTAAGCTCTCATGCCAAGTACGATGGGAAAAATCCCTGGTAATTTTAGCCCAACACCTATAACCAATCGAATGCACTCAACACTGCATAACCAAACACCTGCAACCAATCAATCACATGCTACAAGGTTGACATCAATGCCCACCAAGCACTATCAGTGCCAACACATTCTAGACCTCAAAATTCCCCAAATGTGCAACTAGTATTTAAATATAAAATTGATCATGAATATGGTCTTTTCACCAGAAACTACCAAAAATAAAATCATGATCCAAGCCCAATATAAAAGGATAAACAATGGGGAGTTGTCAAAAATAAGACCAATATAAAAGATAAATAATGGAAGTTGTCAAAAATAAGATGGGATTAGCAATTCTCTTAAGATCTTGAATGACACCCTTATATTTTATGGCACAAACCAATAATTGTATCTTTGTGGCTAATATATTTGAAAGGATATCTTAGATTCCTTATATTATTCTACAAGCAATAACTTCATCATACATTTAGAATCAATACCTTTCTTCTTAGTGGGTGATTTTATTTGGAGAATCCTGAACTTGTCCAGTCTAATGCTTCCTTGATGAAATCCCTCTAAAAAGTAGTCAACCCCCCACAAACACCTCCCACCTACCCCCTACTTGAATATAACCTCCACTTCATCTATAACCCACCCTTTTCTAATTCACAAATCAAATCTCTCATTCCCCCACTTACAAAACCATTGAAGGGGTCCCAAGAAATTACTAAGAAAATATACTCTCTCTCTCTCTCCCTCTCTCTTCTAGAGTAATCATGAGGAGAAAAAGCCAACAATATCAATCATTAAAGAATCCTGAAGGAAAGTATCACAAGGCAAAGCGAGAATAACTAGTTAATAAAGAAAAGAATATGGGCCTTCAAGCATCCATTGAAAGCATATTAGCTAGAAGCAACAAGCATATTCTCATTGAAATATCATGACTACAAAATCCAATAGAATCAACACCACCATAAACCATCTAGTCAAATAATGATAGTAGTCTTATGGAATTTCCAAGAAGTAGACAAAATGTTTACGTTAGAGGTTATTAGAGATCTTATGAGATCTTAACATCCAAACCTCCTCCTAATGCAAGAAACCAAATTATTTCATTTATAAATTAAGGAAGTAAGCAGGAGGTAAGGGAGATGAAGTGAAGCAATAGGAATACGCTGCATATGAGCATTGAGAGGGATTTTCACCCTTTGTAATAATGATACTCTAGAGGAAAATCTATTTATCTACTCACAACATTGTATCTACACAAATCTAGTTTTTCAAAACATTATTATGCACCTCAAGACATTCAATTCTATGCCCCCATGCATTACAGAGAAAACCAAGAATATTGGAGCGAAATTGAGGAGGTGAAAGGTAAAGTTTAGGTAAATTCATATATCTTAGCAGGTGACTTCAACATGGTGTTACCACAAGAAGAGAAACAAGGAGGAACTTCTCTCCATGATATTTATAAGAAAAATGTGGAAGGTATTATGGTAGAATGGGACTTTATATATGTAAAACTACTAAGAGGGAAGTACACTTAATTGAATAGAAGGATTGGGCGAGGACATATTACTACACGACAAGATATATTTCTCCTCCATGGGAATTTATGAAAGAAGATATAGAAATATCATCTTCCATTATTATTTATGCAGTTTTCGATCACCTCCCAATCACTTTCTTGATCCTTCAAAAAAGATATGTTAGCCCCTTCTAATGAAGTTCAATTCATTGTGGTAACTGGATATACAATCCATGGAAACAATTGCAAAGGAAAGATCAAAATCTTGAAGGTTCCTTGGGATATATACATGAGTTTAAACTTAAACCCATCAAGGTTTATCCAAAGGCCTAACCTAAATCAAAATATAAGTAACTAATAGTGGAAAGAAAAGAGTTGCAACAAAAACTAATAGATCTCTAGGAACAAATGGAATAATAAGATGTAACTAAATACATTAGAGAAATTATGAGTGAAAATATGAGCCTAAGAAGAATGCTAGCAAAGTCAACTTTCAAGAAGACTAATAGAATCAAGGTGATGACGACAACCTTAAGTGTAAATAATTTAGGAGGAAAATTAAAAAAAAATACTTTTAGTTGTATTTTTCACTTATCTCCTCATAGGTTTAGTCAAATTTTATGTGTAGGCAGCCATTTGATGTGGAATTGAATTCTACATCTGTGAGTACCAACTCTATATACTTTTGATAGCCCCATAATGGGATAAACTATAAATACATTTGGGGTTGGGGGAAAAGCGTTTCTTGATAGCCCCACAAATAGATAAAACATAAATACATGGAAAAAACATGCTTCTTTTTAGGAAACACATTTTTCATGTATTCCATGTTTATCTCATTATGGGGCTATCACAAGTATGTAGACTTGGTATTTCTGTGATTTAAAATAAAGTATGTGTCCAATGAGTGCCTACACTTGGAAATTGAGTAAACCTATGAGTTGATAAGTTGAAAATAAAATTAAGAATTGTATTTTTCTTTCTTTTCCTTTAAAAAATACGTTTTTAATATTATTTTAGTATTTTCCCTTGGAAACACATTTTTGACCTCAAAAAATGACTTGTAATTGAAGAAGGAAAATTTAAAATTGGAAAATATATTTGTTGACATAATAAATAGTCTAGTCCTATGCATAAAATAGAATTATATTTAAAAGGATTTACATAAGTTCCCTACACACTCCCCTCTATATACAACACTTGGTTTTTCAATGTAAGAAGAAACTGCACGCACATCTCCCTCTGCACATTATTTCTTTAGTAAACCTATGAGTTGATAAGCTGAAAATACAATTAAGAATTGTATTTTTCTTTCTTTTCCTTTAAAAAGTCTATTTTTAATATTATTTTAGTACTTTCCCTAGGATACCCATTTTAGACCTCAAAAAATGACTTATAATTGAAAAAGGAAAACTTGAAATTGGAAAATGTACCTATTGAAACAATAAATAGTCTAGTCCTATGTAGAAAAGCGAATTTCATTGAAAAGGATCTATATAAGTTCCCTACACACTCTCCTCTATATACAACACTTGATTTGTCAATGTATGGAGAAATTGCACACATATCTCGCTCTACACATTATTTCTTTAGTAAACTTATGAGTTAATAAGTTGAAAATAGAATCCAGAATTGTATTTTTCTTTCTTTTCCTTTAAAAAATTGATATATAATATTATTTTAGTATTTTCCCTAGGAGACCCATTTTAGACCTCAAAAAATGACTTGTAATTGAAAAAGGAAAACTTAAAATTGGAAATTATAGCTATTGGCCCAATAAATAATCTAGTCCTGTGTAGAAAAGAGAATTCCATTGAAAAGGCTCTACATAAGTTCCCTACACACTCTCCTCTATATACAACAATTGGTTTGTTAATATATGGAGAAATTTCACACATATCTTCGTCTGCACATTATTTCTTTACACTCTTCCTCTCTACACATATTGTTTCACACACTTATGTTATTCACTCACCCCCTTTCGCACACCATACATCTATACACACTCATCTCCCACACAACATGAGACTCTGCACAATCCATTCATCGATACTCCTTGTTAATATTTAACATTAATTGTGGATATCACATGCTAGAAAATCATTCTACCACCCTTACTCTCCCACTCCTCTCTTTGCTTGTTTTGAGGTCTCTTAAAGCATCAATAAGTGAATTTTATCTCTAGGTAAAGGCGATGTGATGGAAATTGTACTTTGAGATCTGCTCCCATCACTCCTCCTAAAACACAGATCGTGCCTACTAAATTCTACTTATTATTTTTCCTTAACCAATGGAATGGCACAAGGGAATTCGATATATTAGTAATTGCACCAAAGAACGAGGAGTTAATAGCTAAGATTCCATAAATGGATTTATTGGTAAAGACATAATTCCCTAAGTACAATAAACAAATGATTATTAGAAAAAGAAAGAGCCAATTTATCGTGACACGTTCAATTCACTTGCTCGCATAAATAAAAAATTTCATTGGTTGATTGCATACCAATGGTATTTAAACCTGTCATCAAACAAGAAGAGAATTGAACCATAGGACTAGCAAATGTTGCATGTGTCCCTGAAGGTTTTGATTTCAGAGAAATAATTTACTTATGTGCAGGGCATTTTGATCCAAAAACCATAATTGTCAATCTTTGACTCAAGAAGAATTTGATCCTCCTTAATCCAAAAGCATTTAGAATGCTTCATAAGCAGTTGAAACCTACGAAACTACTCAAGCTATCAGAAGCTTATACTTTCGTGGACTCTCAAGTTGATGGAATGAACATTATTCATGAGTTCATGTTGCCTTCTATACAATCCTTTCGACATTTCTTTCTTAGATATTTCAATATTTGTTGACCCCTTCAAAGTTTTTTCATGTCTTTTCGCCCAAATAATGGGATGAGAAACTACTGCAAATGTCTCTAGGTATGTTCTTTACACATTATATTATTTTTTAAAAGGGATGTTCTTTTCTACTTAGTAGACGTCACCTCTACTGAATTTTCCTTGCAACACACCAATTTGTCCAAAACTCATAGAATTTTCATGATAACCTATTTTATCATAGCCCTAGTCTCATGTCATACGTTCGACGATCTACCCCATAAGAACATTTTGAATCCAAACATGGAATCAATACAATTTTGGTATTTAGTGTTATGGAAGCATAAGGCCCCATTTCATTTTTGTCAAATACAAGATTTTTTTGTTGAAGAAGTTAGTTATACATGAACTAGGAAAGAGCCCAACACAATTTTAAATGAAGCACAAGCCTTCCTCTAGAGAAAATGGATACATGAAGAGAGAGAGAGGAAAACTCACTGGTTTGCATCTACGAAATCCAGGAGAAGCCCTATTACTTCCAAAGTTTGTATTAGATAGGTACTTTGCTATTGAAGTATGTAGACAGTATCATCCATGGCTCATTTTGCTCGAAAGAAAGAAGAATAAGAAATTTATTTCTTTTCCTTTTACTGTGGGAGCAATTATTGTAGAAAACACATCACCTGGTGGAATTTTTTGAATCATTGAAAACTTTCAATTTAGCTGAAGTAGAAGTAACGCAAGGATTCTACCGAGAGGGAATTTTTTAAAGATACCTAGCCATAGTTAGATTTAACAATTTGATTGTGAGAATATTGAAGAAAGCAGAGAAAGTCACAATGGTCCATCAAAGGAAAGAGAAACATCTACAGCTATTGAACAAATTGGTGAAGAAACCAACATCACTTCGAGAAGGAAAAACAAAGAAAGAGATAGAAAGCCTATAAATGCTCCTCCAACTTCAAGACCTCAAGCTCGCACAAATTTGTCTCAAGTCACAGAAAAGACTCCAATGCGTTTGGAAGAATGAGTAATAATAGGTACTCTAGTGCAATAAATAGAAAGAAGCCAAAATCCAATTCAATAAAAATGGCAACACATCAAATTTGCTCTATGTCACAACTTAGAAGAAAAAGTGATAACCATTTTTCGATGATAACAATTATACCACCCTCAACCCCTCCTATGTCCATGCTCACCATATCTGGAGTGATGTTTTACAATTAAAAAAAAAACATAAATTTATCTTAATTAATTCTTAACCTACGAAGTTTTGAAAAAATCCAAATCATTTATTTAAAAAAAAAAAACAAAAAAACAATCCCATTCAACACATCTAAAATTAATATAAATATTTTCAACCTAAATAAACAAATATATCATAATTATATAGTCAAATGGAAATGAAATCCGCAACTACTCCCACTGGGGAAGAAGTAAAACTATCCTACATCGACAAGTTTTTGGATTTTTTAATCCCCAATCAATTTTAATTACATAATGGTATGTTTCTATTTGTGGATTTCAAATAAAATAAAGCAAATGGAAGTTTCGCTTTAATGAAACCTAAGAAGCTCATTCTATTTAATTTGTGTTTTTTAATAAATTTAGAGCATTAATCAGGCAAAGATCTTTTTAATTAAAAGTATTATCTTCTTCCTGTGGATAAAAGTTTCAAGTTTGGACGCATCTGAGTTGACTTACTTTACAAATTCAGGGCACGTGTCTGTGTAGGAACTTGAGGCTTGCGTTTGGGCGGCTGTCATTCCATTCCGGGAAGCTTCCGTGCCTTCCCTCTGCACCTTCTGGGAAGATCACCTCAATCTCTTCCTTTATCTTTCGACGCCATCACTGAATATATATCGACACCTTCATTCCTTTCGCTGCATCCTTTCTTCTTCATCGCGCTGCATCCTTGCTTCTTCATCGGAGGTACTGAAATTTGCCATGGCCGAGAAAACATGTTTGCATGCCCAAGTTTCAAAGGGATTGAAGGAGCAACCCACTGCCGGGTTTCAGTTTGAGGACTATCTGCCCCTGATGGCGGTGAAATTGGGGGAGGAGGGGTTCATGGAGGAGCTCTGCAATGGCTTCCGTCTCCTGGCAGATCCAGAGAAAGGTGTCATCACCTTCAATAGTCTCAAGAGGAACGCCGCGCTCCTGGGAATGGGAATGGGAATCGATTATATAAATGATGAGGAGCTTCAGGCAATGATCGAAGAAGGTGACTTGGACGGCGACGGAGCCCTCGACGAAAGGGAATTCTGTATTGTAATGGTCAGGTTGAGCCCCTCGTTCCTGGCGGAGGAGGCCCGCAAGGTGGCCATGGATGATGCCACCCATGATTTGCAGAAGTCTGTACAAGAGAAAACCGGCGGCTTGGTAAAATGATAGCTTAGCTCTTCTGCACATATAGATTATGTATGAATTCCAAGATACTTCCCTTTATAGAAATAAAAAAGTACAGACTCTTTTATTTTGAAATATGTTAATTCCTGTATCTACTTAAAATGAAGAGTTGTAGTTTTTGGCCTCGCTGATTGTTGATATGAACCAGATGGTTGGGCGTTTATCGCAGAAAGCGTTAGATTCCAAAATTTAATTTTACTTTTCAATTTTTATTTCAATATAAATTTAAAAATAAAATAATAATTTTTTTTCATATTTATAAAACCCAATTCATAATTTATAATAAATCTAAGTAAAATATAATAAATCTTAAAAGTGTTATCATTTGGCCAAGACATTAAAATTTATAATGTGAAGTGAGTGCCATAAGACACTTCTAATTGTTAAGTTACTAGTTATATTTTTGGAATTTAATTTTTACTTATAATATATTTAAAAATTAAATTTAATAAAAAATGGTTTCTAATTATATAAATTTTTTAGAATAAAATTATTATTATTATTTTTAATTGTCTAAGATTTTTTATTTCAATTTAATGTGGTTGAGGATATGTTGACTTTTTATTTTTATTTTTTTAATTGAGGGTCTATATTGATTAGGGAATATGGTCAACATATCCTTAGTTTATAAGGGGTTGTATTAACTATTAATAAATTTCAAAATTTATATTTGTGCCACATAGATAGTTCCCTTCCCACCAATTTTCTAGGGATTTGAGATTATTCCAATTCTAATATGTTCATATTCTAATTACATGGGGAAATTGATATATAAGCAAATTTTATTTAGCAAAATTGTCCATTTTACAATAACACCTAAAATTCCTTTTTTTTTTTCTCAAGTTAAATTAGATGTGTCTTAGATGGGGAAATTAATATATAAGCAATTTTTTTTAGTAAAATGGTCAATTTTCCAATAAGATGTGTAATTCCTTGTTTTTTCTCAAGTTACATTAGGCCTGGCTCATTGCCCACCAGTTTACTATAGGGATTTGAGATTATTCCAATTCTAATGAGTTCATTTTCTAATTACATGGGGAAATTAATATATAAATAAATTTTATACAACAAAATGGTCCATTTTACAGTAAGATGTGTAATTTTTTTCTCTCAAGGTAAAATTGACCCATAATCTTTTTATACATGGTTAATAAGGTAAACATGTGTATTGGTAAGACATTCTTCGGGTTGCATAGTTTTTTTGTTATTATTTATGAAACCTTCTGTTATATTAATTACATTAATATTTTTAATATAATTGTACTAGCTTTTAATATGATTGTACTAACTATAATATTGTTGATAAATTATTGTTTATTTAGAAATTTTTTATCCATTCTTACATGTTTTATATTAAACCTATTTCAATAAGCATTTATTATATATTAAGAAAAAGTTATATTACCCTATCTATATTGTAGAAATTATTTTTATTATTATAATTTTTCAATATTAATTTCTCTTCTATTTTCTTGTTTCAATAATGTTGTTTTTTTCCATATGCTTTTTCGAGTAGGATGCTATAGGATTATGTTTTAAAAATAAGTAGAACTTTTTTAAAAGTCAAAAATTTACTTAGAAACAAAAAAGACAACTAAATAAAGTTAGGTTTATTGTAATTTTTCATTTGGGAAACGAGACGAGATACATAATTTAAGTGTGAGTATCAATCCAAAAAAGTATTTGTTAAAATAAAAGTGTTGGACCAAAAAACGAATTGAACAGTTATGCATCTAGGGTTGTGAATAGTATGAAGAAATAGAGATAAAGAAAAATACTACAATAATAACTGTTATAGAAATTTTCGTTTGGGCTTATCAAATTCAAAGGCCTCTATTGGAATAGATTATGGAGCAGATAATATTTAGGGGTATGTCAAGGTGAGCCTCTACGTGGTTGATCTTATAATCCAAAGAGTTTATTGTAAGTTGCTATCTCATTCAGCATTAGAATAATCTTATCATTTTCCTCATTCCAATCCAACAAATTATATTATATCTAACAATAACTTCAAGCAATAAATTTAAGTGTCAACATATGTTAACCATGTACATGTACTAGTTGTAGTGCTCACAAGTGTGACTAATATCTGACATCTAACATTGAAAATGGCAACAAGAAATGCTATAAGAAGTAATGAAAAATGGAAGTGCTAAAAATAACATTGCTATAAATAGTATTTCGAGATAGATCCCAATTTTAATTAGTCCATGAACTAAAATTGAGAAGTAAAATTCGAATTTGATCTTAGTAGTTGTTTGTAAAATAATTAATTAATTTATCTTGAGTTAATTAGTTGGAGAAAATCAAACATGAAGTCTATGTGAGGACATGCAACAGTTATCCCATTGATTGAGGAATTTATCCCTTAGTTAAAGAGATAAGGATGAGTTGTAATTTGAGTTGTAATTAGTTAGCTCAATTATTTGAGTTAAGTCCAGTTAGATTAGTTCAAATAGTTTGTTGAACTAATTGTGAATTCAGTTAGTTAATGTATGCATGCATGTAACTGCTGCACTTCAGATAACTAAATATTCTCTCATAAATAACTCATGCATGTTAGTTTAGACAGAGACCCAGTTGAGATCAGATGATATGATAGTGTACTGTCAGTTGCAGGAATATTCCTTGGAGGATATCTCTTGCATGCAGAATGAATTCATTCCTTAGAGATTGCGCAATTACTTGTTCAATTTGAGAAATGCTAAAAATAGAAATGCTATAAATAGAATTTTAGGTACCAGTGTTGGATATAGCAACAATGAATGAAAAATGGAAGTGCTAAAAATAACATTGCTATAAATAGTATTTCGGGATAGATTCCAATTTTAGTTAGTCCCTTAACTAAAATTGAGAAGTACAATTCGAATTTGATCTTAGCAGTTGTTTGTAAAATAATGACTTAATTCATCTTGAGTTAATTAGTTGTAGGAAATCAAACATGAAGTCTATGTGAAGACATGCAACAGTTTCTCCATTGATTGAGGAAGTTTTCCCTTAGTTAAGGAGATTAAGATGAGTTGTACTTTGAGTTGTAATTAGTTAGCTCAGTTATCTGAGTTAGGTCCAGTTAGATTAGTTCCAACAGCTTCTGGAACTGATTGTGAGTTCAGTTAGTTAATGCTTGCATGCATGTAACTGTTGCTCTCCAGATAATTGAATATCTCTCATAAATAACTCATGCATGTCAGTTCAGTCAGAGACCCAGTTGAGATTAGAGGAAGGGACAATGTATTATCAGTTGGAGGATTTTTCCTATATAGGAAACTCATCCATGCAGAGGGAATTATCTCCTTTAGGATTGCGCAGTTACTACTGAGCCAAGTGAGCAGTGTGAGGTGGGAATTCACAGAGGTGGCGGCACTAGACCCCAAGGAAAACTATGCAAGGAAATAGGAGGCTTGGAGGGTGTAGGAGAAGGTTTCTGAGAAGCCTTTGACTGTCTATGAGCAGCATAGGGATTGCAGAGAGAGTAGGATAGCTTGTGAGCTTATTCTTTTTGTAATGCGTTCATATTTCCACTTGTATGATAATACAAATATCGAGGTTCTTAGTTGAGGCTTTCCCCGAAGTATTCTTCAGATTGATTTCTTCTTCATCTGTTATATGTGTTCTGTTTGATCTTGCTCAAAATCGATTAAGCTTCCACAAGTTTGATTGTAGATAGATTAAGTATTTTGCTTTAGAAAATTGCATAATCAGTTTAATCTACAATGGGAATTTCTACATGGTATCAGAGCAAAGGTGATCAAAGGAGAGAACAGTATACAAAAAGGGAGAAGTTCAAAGTTTAAGGTTCCTGAATATAGAAATCGAGTTCTTATCACATCTCAATTTCACCAATGGCGTTTAGCAGTTTAAGACTTGAGTATGCTCTTGATGGTAACTCGAATCATATAGCCTGGAAGGATCACATGGAAGCAGTATTAGAGGACAACGGTCTAAAGGACTTCATTGATCAAGAAGTCCCCAAGCCAACAGCAGCTAATGCTACAGAATTGGCGGAATGGAAGAAATGTGTGGCTAGAGCGAGGAGAATCCTCCTGGAGGGAGTTCGAGACCACAATGTCTCGAGCCTCCATGGGAAGGAGACATCGTTTTCAATGTGGAAAACATTGAAAGATCTATATCAGAATAGCAACGATCAAAGGAAGCTGGCACTGAAAGACAAGCTTCGGAAAATCAAGTGTGAAAAGGGTGACATGATCTCTACATATTTGAACAAGCTCACCACCTACAGGGACGAGCTTGAAAGTGTAGGGATCACAACAATCGATGATGACATGGTGAGTCTTGCTCTCCTCGGTCTTCCTAAGAGCTGGCATAGCTACCAAGACTCGGTTAATGGAAGAGAGAAACTGCTAGATTGGGAATGACTTTGGTTGGATTTGATACAGGAGGAGATAAGAAGAAGCACCAGAGATAGTTCTTCATCCAAGGAGGATGAAGAAAACTGTGCCTTACCAAGTAATGAAAAGAAAGGGAAAGAAAAGGATTCTCATTCCAAATCGAGTTCTTCCTATGGTGGGAAGAAGTTTGACAAATCGAAAGTGCGACGTTTTTGTTGTCATGAGGTGGGCCATTTTGCTACAAAATGTCCACTGAAGAAATCCAAGATGGGATCCAAGGAAGGATCTGAAGGTGAGGCATTGGCGTCACAGTTCGAGTTGGATTTCACCCTCTTCACATGCATGGTTTCATCCATGGTGGGATGTGGTTGGTTTCTTAACAATGGAGCGTCTTTCCACATGACCAGCGATAAGAGTTTGTTCAATACCTTGGAGGAAAAAGATCTCCAGATACTCATAGTGATGGGTAATGATGAAAAGTATAGTGTCTCAGGAGTAAGCACAGTTGTTTTTCAGAGGGAGCATGGAGCTCGCATTACCCTGACTGATGGAAAGTATGTACCGGGTCTGAAGAAGAATCTTGTGTCCATTGCTATGCTAGAAGACAAAGGCTATGATGTAGTCTTCAGTAAGGGAAAGGTTTTCCTTCGACACATCACCACTAGACAGGTGAAACAGATCAATTCACGAGTCAAGAACCTGTATGCTCTTGAGGTTCAAGATGCATGCAAAGCCTTGAGGAGCAAGACAACTATTGGAGACTTGGTGGTTGAGAGGGAGAGTAGATTACCTCTTAACATGCAACGCCAGAAGAAGTCTTAGACAATTGTGGAGGAGCCACAATTGGTGAAGCAACTTCAGGAGGTTGTGGAGCAGCCACAACTAGAGAAGCTGAGAGGAGATCGAGTAGAGACATCTACTCATGCTGAGACCTCCAGTAGGGAAACATTTCAAGCCAAGTGGGCAAAGGGATCACATGCATACATACCTCCAGGTAGGAGGTGGGGCGATGTGGAGTGACAGTCCCAAGAAGGCTGGAATAGGGGCAGGATCATTGAGGTACCCAACCTCTTTGATTAGACCTTACGACGGGAGCCCCGATGAGGAGTAGCAGGACTGATTGAGTGGGTAGAGATAGATGCAGATGGGGCGGCAAAGAGAGATACAGTGCAGGAATCCCAAGACAGTGCGGAGCTAGCAGGTTGCAACAATGCAAGAGGCACAGGAGTGTTGCACTAGTGCAGGATGACACAGAGAGGTGTTCAATGGTGCGAGATGCATGGAGTGTTACAGCAGCTCAGAGGTCATAGAGGGAGCACTTTTCAGCAACAGAGGGAGCTTCAGCATCTGAGGGTGTTTCTAGCCCAACATGGAGGTCAATTGGGAGACTTTTTTGTTTCTAGAGTTGCTAGAGAAACATCACTTAGGAGAAGTGTTGCATGCAGATCATTCCAAAGGTTAAGGATCGGGTTCGAGTTGAATGTCTTTCTTGTTGAAAGGGAGTGTTGAAAATGGCAACAAGAAATGCTAAAAATAGAAATTCTATAAATAGCATCTCAGGTACTAGTGTTGGATATAGCAACAAGGAATGAAAATTGGAAGTGCTAAAAATAGCATTGCTATAAATAGTATTTCTGGATAGATTCCAATTTTAGTTAGTCCCTGAACTAAAATTGAGAAGTAAAATTCGAATTTGATCTTAGCAGTTGTTTGTAAAATAATTAATTAATTCATATTGAGTTAATTAGTTGTAGGAAATCAAACATGAAGTCTATGTGAAGACATGCAATAGTTTCTCCATTGATTGAGGAAGTTATCCCTTAGTTAAGGAGATCAGGATGATTTGTACTTTGACTTGTAATTAGTTAGCTGAGTTATCTAAGTTAAGTATAGTTAGATTAGTTCCAACAGCTTGTGGAACTGATTGTGAGTTCAATTATTTAATGCTTGCATGCATGTAACTGCTACTCTCCAGATAACTGAATATTCTCTCATAAATAACTCATGCATTTCAATTCAGTCAAAGACCCAGTTGAGATTAGAGGAAGGGAAAGTGCACTATCAGTTAGAGGATTTTTCCTATATAGGAAACTCATCCATGCAGAAGGAATTATCTCCTTCAGGATTGTGGAGTTACTCCTGAGCCAAGTGAGCAGTGTGAGTTGGGAATTCACATAGGTGACAGCACTGGACCCCAAAGAAAACTGTGCAAGGAAATAGGAGGCTTGGAGGGCAGAGGAGAAGGTTTTTGAGAAGCACTTGACTGTCTATGAGCAACAGAGGGATTGCAGAGAGAGCAAGATAACTTGTGAGCTGATTCTTTTTGTAATCCGTTCATATTTCCACTTGTATGATAATACATATATCGAGGTTTTTAGCTGAGGCTTTCCCTAAAGTATTATTTTGTGTTTCATGTGTGATTGATTTCTTCTTCATCTATTATATGTGTTATGTTTGATCTTGCTCAAAATCGATTAAGCTTCCGTAAGTTTGATTGTAGAAGTAGATTAAGTATTTTTCTTTAGAACATTGCATAATCAGTTTAATCTACAGTGGGAATTTCTACATCTAATCAACTGCCTTAGCTAAAACTTTAGTCTTTGTTAAACAATGTCTTTCTTTTGTGATGTCTAATTCCACTTGCATTATTTCTTCCTAAATCAGCTAAGGGGTATGCTCTCAATAATGAAAGGAATAACTACCAACCCATTGTATTGCTTAAGACCCTCCTTTCTCTTTATAATACATTGTCCCTTGTTAACTTCTTGCTTGTTGATAAGGCATGGTGAACCAAAAACAACAGACACACTGCTTTCCCTAGGAGTTGACTAAGAGAGGGTCAAGAGAGTGTTGAGTGTTGCAAATGGGAGAAGAGCCAGGATCCCAATATCAAACTGGATGATAAATAATTAAGTTATCTACACTAACAAGGAGGGGAGGACCAAGAACCAGGAAAGAGACTAGAGTATGGGGGATTAAGGGAGAAGCCACAATGGAGATGGAATACCCAACTAGAGCTACATGATAGACACCATGAAGAGAGAGCAACATAGAATTCTTGAGCTCCCTATCTTCCGCCAGTTAATTCAGGGCACAATTAAAGTGGGAAAGTCCTGTAAAGGCATCGATGAGCTAGGATAGAAGCCAAGGAAAACCGCAAAAAATGAGGGATTTAAATAGAAAGAGCCATAATTTTTTGTAATATGAACCAACCATGTAGGATTGAACAAGGAAATCATGTTGCACTATTTGGCTTTCAAATCATTAATAATCATCATGGGAAGCAAATCCTCATGCTAGTTTATGGCACTAAACATCATGATGGAATACTCTAACTAGAAAGGATGGTGGCCCATGGGGGGGCTAGATTGGAGTGGGTCGAGAAACGACTTAGTACCAACCAACCTTTAAGATTGTAGATTGTGGAGAAAAACCATGATTTTTCCATTAAAATTGTATATGATCGCACTACATAACTTGTCATCAAACATTAACATATATCACCTGCAATGTGAAGGTGAATGCCAACATAGGTTTTAAAGGGGGACGCATGGCACCTCCTCACCACTTAAAGCTTAGTAGGACAACAACAATGCAATCCTCCACTTGTCACCATTAGACATCCCATCTGGGGGCATAGGAGTAAAACTTGAATCGTATCAACCTTTATCATTTTTTATAAGAGTTTTTATTTCAATGTTATTCTTATTATTTTTCTTTATGATTTTACAAATAAGATAACATAAGAGAGTGTTTAAAGAAAAAGAGTGACTTAAATCATATTTACTTTGTTTGTCCATTTTTTATAAGAGTTTATATTATTGATCTAATATATGTCACTTTTAAATAGTTTATGTTATTGTGAAGTAAATTTCTTAAGATTAATTGTGGATGCTAATTTTAGGAAGAAAAAATATCATCTTGCAGAAAAGACAAGAATTTCCCTAGATTTCATGGTTGAATCTAGTAACAAATGAACAAACTAATAAATCATCCCCGAGGTTCATACCTATGGAATCATAAGCAAGAGTACTGGAATATGAAATGCATACCTTTGCAACAAAATTCCTAATAAGGATCTTGCTATGGTTTGATGCATATTTATAATGCTCATAATCCAAACTTGCAAACACAATAATAATAAAGGATCAAAGGCATATGATAGATAAATGAATCAATAAAACCCATACTAGTGATTGTTGGATTACTAGGGCCTGACCCAGGTTTAGAGGTGATTTAGCCAAGAAAATCCCGATACTACTAGCCCTTTTGGCAACAGTCTGCGGAGCGCGGACTGAGGTCTCACCCGAAGTAGTATGGGAGGGTGCTAGAACCAGGTTTTCGCACCCTTGGGATGTCTTATGGGCTTCTGGAGGTCCACCGTCTAACTTTTCACTGCACGGACTTGTGATCCCTTCGCGACTTGCGGTGCGACTTCCGCGCAACCCTACTCTAGGTGCAACCCATTTAACATCCTAGTTCCTTGCTATTCAAATGATTACTTAACTTGTGTGTGTGAGATTTATGGTTATTACAGAATAATCAACAATCATATCAGAGTGCGCAATACATAAACGAATATAAAAATAACGAAGATAATGCACATCAATTACAGATATTTGGGATAAACTTCTCTTTATTAGCTTTCTATCTCAATCACAGACTACTCCACCCTACCCACTCAGTTTGAGGGGTCCGCGTACTTAGCTGCAGACTCTTCTAGGCCTCTAATGACTCAATTGTACACTTCGCGCTCTGCACCCGCAATTCACGTAGTTTTACAACATCTTTGACAAAAATTTGGGATTTGAGCCCCAAAACCTGTTATGGGGGGGATTCCATGCCTATCAGGCCCCTAACAAAATCATTGTGACTCGTCCCGAGTCACTCTGTTGGTGTGGAAATCTTGGCACGGAGCCCCTCCAACCGTTCCTTCACTTCTCGGAGGTCCGCAACGCACTGATCTACAGTCTACTGGATCTGCTCCACTCTATTGGCTGAAGTCTCGTTGTCAGGGGCAACTTCCTGTCTTAAGGCATGCATCGCCTTCATCTATGAGAACTTTCCTTCGATGTCTGTAGTGATGAGGAAGGCCTCATCAATCCAAGGTTGGACACATGCTTTAAGGACTGCCTCTTTTTGTCGCACAGCATCCACCTATTCCTTCAACGCCTTTGCCTATTGTAGCTTTGCAAGCCGTTGGGCCAGGACAACTGTCTGCGCCATTTCGCGCATAATGTCATACTACACTTGAAGCTCTTGTGCCTCTGTTTCCAGGCACTGTATGTTGGGGTCCTCCTGTAATGAAGTGAGGACCACAAAGGATTCTTCCAACACAGTAGTGCAGTTATGTATTGCCTGTGTTATTTCCTCCATCCCTTTCTTAATAGCACCAGTGCACTATTCCCTAACTTTTGGGGGTGTAGAGGATTGCGCCTTTAATCGCAGTTCGGTAATCTGAAGGTTGAGGTCCAGTTGTACCCTCGTTGCTTCCTCCTTTGCCTCACGGAATCCACTGGCTAATTTGTGGATTCACACTGGAACTGGTAGGTATGTCGCGATTTCTAGCTCTGGAATGTGGCAACATGCTTCCTCTACCATTTTCTCTAGCTGTTGCTTCTATGCAAGCACTTCATCGCACTGGAGACTAAGCTGCTCAATGTTGATTCTCTTTTCGCTGAGCATCTACACTACGCGTCCTTCCCTACCGCGGAGTTCTATTGTTGCCCCATCCTGTAGCTGATATAATGTATCCCACAGAACGGTAGCCAAGTTTAGGCTAAGTCCCTTGATCCTACCCACCGTGGCTCGGTCCTCCTCGCTTTCCGCTGTTAGCACTCCTTCTGGCAGCACTATGGTGTTGGCCATTTTTACGTGCAGCAGCTGCTCCGCTACTGAGGTACCTATGGCACCATAGGTGGTGACTGTTGCTTCTTGGGGGGCTCGTGTCTAAAGTCCCTACAACTACATCCTTAGGGCCCCCAACACATTTTGTTGCTCTGTCATAGCTTCCTGGAGCACTTCCCCGATGACCTCGTGAACAGTGTCGCTGATTTCATAGAGGTCACCCTCTATTAATGTAATGGGATCAATGTCCAATTTGGAAGCTTTGGCCTTCTTTCGTGGACCTGACCGCTCCATGACGCGTGACCATTTCAGTTGAGTCGATGTTGTGCTCGGGTCTGCGCCTTCTGTTGCATCTTGTCCCTCTCCTATAGACATGTCCTGGCCTCCTTCCTCCTGTGTCACGGTGGTCCCTGTTGCTTGTACTATTGCTGCTATTTCGACGGCCTTTTCCTGTTCTATGGTTGCCTTTGCTACTTTGTGGATGACCCTTACCTCCACGACCGCTTGTTCATTTCGCCTCTACTGGGCCAACTTTGTGACACACAACCTAGTTGCATCCTTATGCTTATGTGCTACCGTTCTATCCCTTTTTGCCAGATCTATGGCGCACCACTTGGGAGGCCATGAGTCAAGTACGGAGAAGATGGCATCATTAATTGTGATGAAAGGCAGCTTGGTTCGGTTTTGCGCTAGATCCTTGCGCACCTTGATATACACATTGTGCATATCTGCCTTGAAGTCTACAAAGCTCCATAGACTGTTGTAGATTATGGGGGATAGGCACGGCCTTCTGTTAATCCACATATAGATGCTCGCCTCCATGAGCACCCAAAATATCTTAGTCTCGTAGATCCGTGTGGCGTCCTTCGTAGCCCAGAGCGACGCATATTTTGCATCCTTTGGCAAGTCTTGTTCAAGATGAGGGAACTCACTATCCTCAGGCAGTTCCCCTGTCACCAGTAAGATGGACAACAACAACCACGTGTAGTGGAAGGTCTTACCCTACTCTTGAACTTCCTTGTAGTTGGTTAGGAATTCTTCACAGAGGAATGCAGCCCAGTTGAATTGGACCCCCTCCCCGCATTGTTCTGCCAACGCAACGACCGACGCTGGTACCTAGTCTCCGTGGCATTTTCTCATCACCTTCCCGGCCAACAATTGGGTGGCTATGTGCACCCCTTTGTATTTAATGCTACTTATTACGTAGCCTCTCTTCTTCTTTTCCAATTTATACTTTTTCTTCATGGCTTCTGCGAGCGCCAAATCTCTGCTTTTGCCAGCAATTTCTGCGGGGTCCCTTCCCTTACAGGGAAGCCGAGAAATCCTATGAATAAGCTCTACCGTGATGGGAATAGGCTCCTCTGGCCATAAATACCCATCGTGCACCAGGAAAAGCAGTTGCCTGCTGACAAAGATTGTGATCGGTGTGCGATGAAAATGCATAATCCCTAGTAGGTGGAGTAGCCCAGCCTTCTCCACACCACGCAGCCATTTCTATGCCTCTAGCACTGTAACTGACCCGTCCTTGCTCTGCTTCATGATGTTTTAGTCTTTAAATGTGGGAACTTTTCGCTGTCCGCGAGGTCCCAGTCATCAAATTTCATTGTGGGCATGCAGCCTAGAACTAAACCCTCAAACAAAATTCCATCTGGGAGGAGCGAGGTTTGGAGCGCGCTTTTAGCGGCATCCAAATCCTTGGGTACTTTAGGTTTCCCTTTCTGCAGAGGAATGTACTTGAGTAGTTTTGCTGCAGTGCGCACCGGCTGGATGTCTTCTTCCATTTCTTCGTCCACCTCTATCTCCTCGACAAACGCCTGGTGGTCCTCCTCCTCATCATCTATCTCAAGGCTGACAGCCTTGCCCTTTTCTTCCATGGAAAGTTTACCAAACCACAGATTTCGCGGGGACATGCGGACTAGTCCTGCTGCATGTGTATCCTTCTTGGGCCTCAATGTCGAGGGTGATTTCGGAATTTCTGGTGCATCTCCCACCTATACTGTAGGGCTCTGTACGGCTTCCTCAGAGGTACTCTCTACAAAACCCACACCTCTCCTGGTAGTGGTTGTTAAACACATACATGGCAGCGACAAAATATTAAAGATAAGCATGAGAGCCTCTATATTATTAACAATGATATAAATTTATAGTACATGGTGTGACCCTTGGATTCATATTCCAAGTGGTCTCTTGGACTCCCTTTAATTGTTAAGCTTCCACACCAACCCTTAAAGGATTAGGTGTCCAACATCCCCCCCCCTTAATCCGAAGGGTTATGTATGAGTCCAAGAAGAGAGCTGTAATACAAAATGTGCAAAAATGCATGGCAACACTAGGCTGAATGTGCTCTCTAAAATGTTGGCATAAAGGGCGATGGTTTAAGGATGACCACCAAAACTGGAACGCTTAGTGCAATTCCTGGAACTCTTCCAAGTTTGGCATGAAGCTCAGGTCTTCTACCAGAGAAAGTGCTCCTGATGTTTTGAAGAGGGAAACCTTCAACCATGAAAGGGAGGTATCACCCCACATAAAAGGGAGAACCTCAACCTGAAAAGGGAGGTCTCAACCTGTGATGGTTTAAGGATTACCAACAATTCTGGAATGCTTAATGCAATTCCTAGAACTCTTCCAAAAGTGGTAAGAAGCTGAAGTCTTCTGCTAGAGGAAGTGTCCCCAATTCTTTGAAGAGGTATCACCGACTGAAGGCATGCTCAAGGGGCACATTTGTCTTTGGCTACAACTTTGAATCTGGTATGGCAAGTTGTGGCTCAGGCTTGCCTGATGTGGCTTTGAAGCTTGTAGATGACCATCATTCCCCCCCTGTCAGATACAAGGTGAAATTATGGAGAAAACTCAACTACAAGACTATTCAATACTCTAGAACAAGTTCTGACATATGACTGAAATATCTTCTTGGCTATTGATGCCCATTGCCACGAAGCGATCCATCCAGTTCTTGCAGGAGGTTTTTTTTGAAGCATCTTTTGAAGAATGACTGGTTTTATGACAGTGCTTACATGGATGAAGATCAAAACAATGATCGATATGGCCAACTCGGTCACAGTGTTGGCATTTCACAATATGTTGTTGCTATGGAGGAGGGGAAAAATCTGAAACAACTAAAGGTGAACTGTCATGAAGTAATCCAGCACTCTGAAACTGGATGGGCTTTGAGTAATCTAGAATATGAAAGGACATGTCCTTGTCATATCCAAGACCAGTTCTGTGCTTGTTGTGGACAAGCTCTTCCCAAGGTCTGATGATGGGCTTGGGAAGTGCAAACTGAACTTTTGCATCTACATGTAACTTTGCTGCTTTATTGGGCACTGGATCTGAATCAATTTCAACAATATTGACTTGCTACTTATGGGAGTCTATTTCATTGTTGTAAACAGAAACAGGTTCAGAATGATGAGTCCATTGTTGTAATTCTTCCTGCTGTAGTTGAGATTCAAGCTACAAAAAAGCAATGTTTTCTTGTGCATGTTGTAAAGATGTTTGAATATCTCTGAGAATGTCTTTGCTGACTTTAACTATGCTTCCACCAGTAGATAAGATTAGAGTGCTTAATAACTCTAATAATCCATGAATTTTCCCCATTATTCAAACAATCAATCAATAAATGACCAAAAATGCACTTGTAGAAACAATAATGGATTAGAAAATTAATTTGCCAACTTTTCAACACGAATTAATTTGCACTGATGTCTACTCATGTTCTCACTTCACAATGTATTGTGCCTCAATTACTACACAACAAGCCCGATATTGTTGCCTAATAGAATGTCCAGCTTGACAGGTTTGCAGCCCACAGGCTCTTCTGATCTAGATGAAGTCTTTAAGGGTCCTTACATGAGTTGGTGCATGACACATTCATTGTTGAAAACTTCTTCCTTCCTTGAGTAAAAAATGTTTCTTCCTACAGAGATGCATAAGTTTGATTATCCTTCAAGACTCAGATTCTTTTCCATGGGTCAGTTTACTGTCTCTCTATTTTTGGATCAGACTGTATATTTATATACTCAGCATTTACTACCATATTGCTTGCTACAAGATGATATCGTGAAGGAGGGCGATAGATTAATTGAGAACTCAATCTTGCTCAGAATTTTGGCTATTTTTTTTTGAAGGTGATAGTGGCCAGACTTTAGGGCTTCCAATTTATATTTTATGCTTAGAATTTTGAGGGGGATAAACTCCTTTCCATAGTGAAAATGTATTTGTAAAATATTCAAACTACTCGCTCCTTTCAGGACTGATATAATCATAAATTTGGATTATTGTTGTAGCACATAAATGATATTTAAATGATGATTTTAGATCTTATATAGAAACCTTACACTTTTGCTCTCTTCTCTAGGTAGCTCAGCCTTCATTGGTTTAATATCCCTTCTTTGAAAAAAATTAATTTCTCATACTAAATTTCTGAGTTTGTGCTATAGTTTCAGTGTAGCATTTCGTAAACAGCTCGACTGTGTATTGCTGTAGGTGTTTTCTCACAATTCCAACTCAAAAAATACATGTAATAAATGACATGTACCCAGAATGAAGTTACCAAAATTTCAAGCTGATATATTTCAAGCACAAAGATTTACATAGGACTGATATATGTAATTTCTGTCATAGAAAGAGAGAAAATATGCAACTTCCTCTTAGTATTTACTATGAAAATAGAATGGAGACAATTAGAGTAGAGGAACTTGGGTACAATAGACGATTTGATGTAGTTTTTCTGTTCTTTAATGACACATATAAGTTCAGAATTTGCTCCTCTCCATACAACACCTCAAAACGTCCCAACAGAAATCAATATAAAGGTACCAGCAGTTGTCATAGACACCATAAGGTGTTCGTGTAACCTTCCAGCTCACCAATAAAGGCTCAGACTCCACATAGTCAGCAATATGAACCTCTCCAAGATGATATACAACCTCATGCAGTGGGGGATAGTGGCAGCCTTCGAATAGCAATTAACTCATTCCACCTTAACTGTGACTCAATCCAGAAATTATGTAGCTCTCGTCCAACATTAACAGTGAGGTATTTCGACCCTATTTCTCCTTGAAATCATGCCCAACAATTAAAAATTATTCCTGTATCTACATTCAACCTCCCACGGTCACGAATTTGTCAATATATGTCCCTCTGTAGATTCAATCACACAAGCCTCTGTCATTCTAATTCTTTAAAGAGATCTGAATTGGCCCCACCATAAAATATGCATCTTGCTCAATAATTCGTGGGTCCTATGAAGTTGGAGCATTTACTCATATTAATTTGCCTTGGACTCTTCATTCTCCATGAAGCATTCAATTTGTCATAGGAAATAGGAAAATTCATTATAAGAATATAAAAAAATTGAGAAGCTTGAATACCTCAATACTTCACAGAAAATTTGTTCTCCCTTGAAGCTCTACGGTGAATGTTTTGCAGACAGTTTTGAGGCACTGTTACTTCAGTATTTTCCGTTGCCTTGTAATTGCAAGTCCAGGTTTTACAAAGGATCAATTCTATAGTCGTTTGTTGCTTGAGGCCGAAAGACGAGAATTAAGATCCATTACCAGTTCCATCAGGAGCAGCGTTATACTATCTCTGCAAACTCTGTTATACTAGGAGCAGCGTTCATAACTTCGTGAGCTTTCAAGCTTCAAAACGAGGTCTCGGCTTCCACATATAACCCAACAATGTACACACTAGACTACTAAAGGCAAAAATCATAGAATGCTCTGTCCATTGCAGGGATTTATGGCAGGAATGGGAATTACAAATTTGAGCGCAGAAAAGGCTAAGAATTTTGTATGCAGGTATCGAGCAGCAACAGGAGCAGAGAAGGAAACACTACATAAATGTTCAAGTCAATGAATACATTGTCGGACTAGTGGAAGCATCAGCGTCAGAGCTGCCAGGATTAGCTAGAATGACACAAAACCGATAAGGATAAGTGCTTAGATCTACAAAGGCCACAAAACAATGGCTCAGATTTGAGCAGGGTAGGAGAATGCCTGCTCTGATACCATGTTAAACACATACATGGCAACAACAGAATATTAAATATAAGCATGAGAGCCTCTATATTATTAACAATGATATACATTTATAGTACATGGTGTGACCCTTGGATTCATATTCCAAGTGGTCTCTTGGACTCCCTTTGACCGTTAAGCTTCCACACCAACCCTTAGAGGATTAGGTGTCCAACAGTTGTCATCTTGTCCGAACTATCTGTGGTTGCTCGCGAACTTGGGGGCTCAAATACCACTTGATGCTCAACACTATGTGCTCTTCGTAATAGCTCAAATCTTAAACGACCAAGTGTTGTCTCATGGCTAGCCTTGGGGGTTTTATAGTGTCTTTTGAATTTGAATTTGACCGTTCCCCCCATTTCTAAGTCATTAATGCATCCTTGGTGGTAGATCGTCCCAAATCTAGCTCTTAATTCATGTCTTAATTGCCCGCCACCCACTCCCTTTTGCCTTAAATTAGACACCCCGTCATGAACACTGACATCAATGGTTACTTCCCAGCCTACCCATGTAGAAGCACAACCACCCGTGCATGGGCATGAACCTTGTACCATGCTGATTCTGCATGCACCTCCCTCACCATGTAGTTCCCAAACAAACTCATTTAGAGTCTCACGCTCTCTTTCAACTATCTGGAGCGCTGAGATTGTGCTTCCTATAGATAGTCAGGTGGTCGCACCACCTGTGTGAGACTTCAATTCGCCTTCTAATGTAGTCTGTGGACACTCCTCAATTGCCCTCACAACACCCGGTGCCACGTGCTTTATCTTATATGATGCGCTTCCCTTATTACTGTGTTTGGTAAGGTGCGATCTCAGCCATGGTAACAGAATCATAAATTCTCAGCGACACTCTTCCAATGTGTGGTATGACCATCCGTATCTCATCTTGTCATCCTTGGTTTATTGACGAAGCATGGTTGTGTGACCTCATTTTCCTATCTTTTGATCTTCGCATCCTTCCACATACTTTTCTCCCTCAAACATACCCGATCCTCTTCAATTTTGCGAAGTCTAAGGTTCCCTTGTTGAATGGCTTCCCGAATCCTTATATGGTCGTCCTCACATAGTTGTGTGATTCCTTTGTCCCGGTCTTCGCGCACTGTCGTAACTGCGGGAGCTATTACGTGTGGATTCATCTTGTTATTCCTTTCAGAAATCTTTGGTTCTACTCTGTTTCACACCTTTGGAATCATTTCTGCGCTCAGGTTTTTGCACATGGTCCTATAAGCCCATCGAACTATTGGCACATGTAGGTCCCAATCAATTCGTTCCGTCTAGTAAACCTTGTTCAATACTCCACGCACCCTATCGAATGCCTTGTCGTGGAGAATTGGTAATGTGCATTGCCCTTCCTGCTATTGTGGTTTGTTCCGATTCTCTAGGCTTGGTCCTTCTGCGGACTGTACAAAATTTGGTTGTACCCATCGGGAAAGGTGGATGTGCAAGTTGTTCCATCCCAGCTGATTGGCTTTTGTTCAAAGTTTGGGTTTTCCAAAACATAGGCGCATCATCCTTCTGCATCCATGACAGTCTTCAAAAGTTCCTTGATGCATATCCCACTATCGTGCGGGTGTTGTGTCCAGTGCCCACTTTAGTGCATCAAACTGTTGTTGCTCTAGTACTGCATTTTTGAATTTACTCAGAAATTCATCCATCATTGACAATCCATCACTTGTCAGCAGCTCCCTTGCCTCTATTTTTGCACAATGCAATGACTTGATCATCATGTTGTATTTCAATGTTGTTACTTCGTGCAGCCAATTCTACCATCGCTCTATCTCTTCATTTGAATCTGAAGTGCAGGAGCTTTCGCGCTCCCATGAAATCCTTCCATCCACAGTCAGATTCACCCAATACTCACCTTGTACAATTATCTTATAGATACAATCGAGATCGTCATCACTATCGTCGTCGCACACCAGTTTAGTGTATCGTGCTCCCTCGGCTGGGTCCAATGGTACTACTACACGTAGTGACTTTTTCTCAAAGGTCATTTTGCGCTTCTTCATATTTATGACTCCATTCATATCGGTAGCCCAGTCTATTCCTAGTAGCACGGGATAGGGATTTTTTTCATTGACAATCTCTATCACTTCGAAATTCACCTGCGTGCTTGCACCTTCAATATCAGCTGTTACTCCTTGCAATCTTCCCATGGGCAAAATCTTTTGTTGGTTTGTCATCTGTAACTGAATAGGGGACCATTGCAACGTGGGTTTGCCCATGCATTCCCACGTTTGCTTTGGTAGTACATATGTGTTAGAACCCAGATCCAAGATTACCTAATCCATTTCATTCTCACCTATTTGCGCATTCAGCCTCATCTCCCTTCTTGTGCGCAATGCATGCTTTCCAATTTTTCCGACCATGCATGGCTCTCTTGACCCCGTGCACCTAGTGACAAGTTCCTATATCCCTTTGACTTCCTTGCTGTTGCGTAGTAGTTTCATGCATGTCTCCAGAAAGTTAATGAGCATGGAAGGATCCATCCCTGATTCTAATTGATCCTGACTACCTGAAGTAGAGGCCTCCGCGAAGCTCTTCTTAGCTTCCATGAATGTCTCCTTCACGCATTCTAAATCAAACTCGGGTTCCTTTGTAGGAGCCTTGTGAACCCACACGCTTTCTTCTGGCTGCTTCCCTTTATCATCTCCTATGGCCATGCCACTCATGAGAATCATGTTTACATTTGGGTCTTCTTCGCATGGTTCAGACCTCATCATTAGTAAATTCTAGGTCGGAGGGGGTTGGAGTACCCCCTTTTCGCACATCTTCGTTATCAGCGAAGGGAAATCTTCTGCATCATGATCAAATTGATTATAGTACCAACATGATATCCTAGTCGGGTTCATACAATCGTGGGCATAATGCCCTAGCCCTCGGCAATTGTAGCAAATTATTTGACTGCGACCCCTTCTTGGTCCCATTCCACCTCAACCCCAACCGTGCCCATGAAACCCAGTGCACGCCATCCCTGCATTTGGGTCAAGGGCTCGCATTTCGGCCTACACCCTGTAGGCAAGAGTCCGATCCATAATTAGTTCACAACTTTGGCACGTGCATTCGTCATGGCCTACCGACCTGTAGAAATTACGAAACAATTACTAGGACATCTGTGTATACTTCTACAACAGATGATAATTATCCATGGTATGTTTTCCTCCTATCTGGCAGATCGTGCACCATAATGCAGACACCGCGTTCAGCCCCACCTGTGCCTCCGATCTTAATGGCATTGGCCCTCCTCCTGCCAAGTAGTTCGCGAACACTGTATAATGATCTTTGTTGTGGCCCTGACCTTTGCATTTTATGCACCATACTTCTTCGCATGCCCCTGGCTGTGGTAACCTATCCTATTTCAAACTCTACATTTCCAGACATATATTCTGTAGCTGCGCATGGATCTGTTGGACTCCCAATCTAGGGTCTTGTATAGGGGTCTCATGCAACCTCATTGCCATCTCCAATGCTTCGGTCTGGGTGGAAAGTTTTTGCTGTGACAGCGCCATCCTTAAGTGTGGCGTAAGTGAGGCCACAAACCATGTGTGATGCTATGCATCCGTTAATGTCATATTGGATTTACAGATCGTACTCCTCAGCCTTTGGTCTAGATCCCACAGGGTCTTGCCTGGGAGCATCACGATCTCTTTAAATCCAATGATTAACTGTGTCTCTGATTTTGGCATGTTAAATTCCCTATTTAATGCATTCTGGATCTCCGCAATTCCTATGTTCAGGTGGTCATTAGAATGCTTGATATACCACATTAAGGCGTGATCCTACAACGTGCTCACCAACTTTGCCTTTTTGATATTATCATCCACAACGCCCTGTGCTTCCCATGCTGCTCTTACTACGAACCATAATTGGTTCAGATCTTCATTCCTGACCCCTCTGAATACTGGTAGCTTAATCGTGCTTGCCATACTCAACCATGGAGGTGGCGAAGGTGGAGTGGGTGGAGATGGAGGTGAGGAGGGTGAAGCGGGTGGCGGTGTGGGTGGAGGTGGTAAATGCGGAATTCACTTCCTTATCAAATTGACCGCACTTCTCGGAGAAACCTTCGCAAGCTTGTCCTTGCTCTATCGTGAAGGTGAAATTAAGGTATTGTTTTCTAAATCTTCACTACTTCTGCTTCTGTAGATCTTTCCGCTCCGAGTAGTGCCAAACATTAATTTATTCGCATAACCCGCTTTTCACACAATAGCATCTTAATCCAAGTGTTCAAATATTTAACATATTTACCTCGCGGTCCCTTAAGAAAAATTCGCTCTGCCTCGCTGTAGTTGACGATCATGTCTACCTCAAACTCAGCTATAAATCCTCCTATTATTCAGTCGAGCCAGTGGTCCACAACTCGTGCTATCTTCTCTTCCGAGGCTTCCAGTCTGCGCACTAGTTCCAAAGTCCACACTATTGGTTTGTCGAGCCTACACCTTCCCTGGCTATCTGCTAGCTTTGTGATCCACTCATATAGCTCAGATGGAAAATATGAAAAGAAAATTTCATGGAGTTCAGTGTACAAGTAGCGATCCAACCATTGCTCCTTAGATACTCGTGGATTTCGGTTTTCCTGCGCTGCGAACTCAGGAATCTTCTTATTCAACCACTCTTCAATTTCTTTCTTCGTAGGGTTCCAATGGCACGACATCAAACATCCTTTATGCAAATCTCAGTCCTGGAAATGGAACCATTTGTTGGCTTAGTATGGCTTGACGCAGGTTTAGAGGTGATTTAGCCAAGCAAATCCCTGTACTACTGGCCCTTTCGGCAACAGTCCGCAAAGCACGGACTGAGGTCTCACCCGAAGTAGTATGGGAGGGTGCTAGAACCAGGTTTCTGTGCCCTTGGGATATCTGATGGGCTTCTGGAGGTTTGCATTCTGACATGTCATTGCACGCACTTGCGATCCCTTCGTGACCTGTGGTGCGGCTTCCGTGCAGCCCTACTTGGGACGCAACCCATTTAATACCCAAGTTCCTTGCTATTCAAATGATTACTTAACTTGTGTGTGTGAGATTTATGGTTATTATAGCATAATCAATAATCATATCAGAGCGCATAATACTTAAATGAATATAAACATAACGAAGATAATGCACAGCAATTACCCAAAATTGGGATAAACTTCTCTTTATTAGCTTTCCATCTCAATTACAGACTCGACTCTGCCCTGCGCACTCAATTGCAGGGGTCCGCGCACTCAATTGCAGGCTCTTCGAGGCCTCTGTGCACTTAGCTGTAGAGGCTCTTCCTACTACTACAACCCAAGACAATTAGAATTCTACTCTAAGCTTGAACCGTTCCCTCACTAGTCTTTCTATTCTTGACTACTTTTACAACTCAGAGCCTCGCTCTATTTATACAATCCCATAGTCCGCGGGCCATGGGTAGCCTGACTTTACACTAATTTACAATACAATTTTTAGGGTGGACAACCCTATGACTCAATTGTACACTTCGCGCTCCGTGCCCGCAATTCGCGGAGTTTTACAACATCTTTGACCAAAACTTGGGCTTTGAGCCCCAAAACCTGCTATGGGGGGGATTCCATGCCCAACAGTGATTAAGGAGACTAGTACCTAATATCACTATTAATGGAAAAATGGAAGTAAACACACAATACATCAGCTCAATTGAACAATACAGTGGGAAAGAAATACTCTTTTCTATTATAAATGAATGAAAAGGAGAAATATAACCTTAGCCTTGATGCTACAAATCTCCTTCCAATAGTCTCCAATCCTCCCTTAAATGACAAGCTTCCAAGCTCAATTTGATAGCAAAAGTTTACATTAAAAAATTCCTCCTTTACCCTCTGGTCTGTGTTGAATTTATAGTCCAAGAGGAAGAGGTTTGAGATCCTATTCTCAAGGGATGAGATCCATAAAGAGAGGGATCAGGGTTCCACAAAGAGAGGGAGTTTGATCCATGAACCAAGGGATGAGGCCCAAGTAATCAGAGTCTTGAGGCCTTTAGTTAGGAAATATTCTTGCAAAAAAATTCTAAAAATTGATTTTTATTTTTACCTACATTAAGAGGTCTTCACACCTTTCAATGGAGAATAGTACACAGGATTGCGCAGGCCATAATGATCATAACTATGTTTGCACAAGTAGTGACTAGGAAAAGTGTGCAAGTGCTTGAAAATAGGTTTTTTAGCAATGTAATATAGTATTCTTGTTATCTTTGGTATTGTTTTGCTTCCAACAATGTAGGGGATTTCTTTGGAACACTTCATCAGATATCAAGAGATTCGGATTGGCGGTAATTTTCTTAATGGTGAAAAAATGACATGTAACGAATTCTCCCCTAAAGTACAAAGTCGGAAAATATGTTTGAGGACTGAAGCACTTTATCATGCAAAATTTCAGATTAGAGACCAATTGGTTAGAGACCTAAAAGAAAAAAATCAAGTATTACAATATAATATCTTCATAGAATCTTCACTAAGGTAGGAATTCCCATACTCAGAATACAAGTATCTCAAAGAACACATGTGGAAATGTACAAAGATCTATGCCAACAGTAGACACAATATGGACACAACCATCAGATATGGATCCATATATACAATCATGAATACTTAAAACTCCATAGTATGAATCTCACCATGCGAGTGAATGTCTCGAAGTCGAACATGGTAGACACCACCTAATTACTAGTCAATGATGTGAACTATTAACAGGTGCGAGAGAAACCACCAATAATGACAATGGCTCTCAAGGTACTCTGGTACAATTTATAGAGTGTGAAAATATTTCTTGAAGTCGAACACTCATAGAATCATCTGATCGAAGTTCAATGATGAGAACCTATCATCGAAAGTGAGAAACCTAACATTAAGGCATTCAGGCTCCAAGGTACTAAAATAGGTTTCTAGATCAACTTCCTATATAATGAGTTGAAGTCAATAGGAAGTGACCCATTGTAGGAGGGCCTATGACATGAAACTCATGTCAAGTTTTGAAGGACAAATTTGGAGTGACTAAGGATTGACTCAGGGATGGCCAACATGATTGAAGGCTATGATTTGAAAGGTTATTTTGACTGAGGTTGGATTTCTCTTAAACACATTGACAACAAAACATTTCTACTTGGAAGAATTTGACTAAAAATTAAGTCCAAAAAACAATTTGAAGAATTTCAATGAGGTATGATCCACTAAGGGGCAATTGGATTTCCCAACCCAAACACAAAATGTGACAGGGTATCATGTTCAAGAGTGATATACTGCCTTTACACAACACACGAATAAATTTTTCTTTCCCGTATTCCCCCACCATTACTGGAAAGTACCTCTTTATTTTTATGTAAGATGGAGGAGGATAACATATTCTTGTCTTGTAAGATCATCCTTGGAATGAGTCCTTTAGAGTATTTTTAACGAACCCTAGGAAGGAGTGGTTCAGTCTTGTCATGATTGATGAGTCTTGCACTATTTACATTTTACGAGTCTAGCAAAGGGGTAGCTTGATGTCATTTTCATATTTAAAGAGTTTGAAAATACACAAAATAAAACTCATGCAGTTCTTTCAATGTAAAGTTTTAATGAGCCCAAAGAAAGTAAAGATCGACATTTTTCATATTTAGGGAGTGAGGAAAAAAACTTAAGTAAACTCCAAAATGTCCCTTTTCATAAATTTAGTCTCTCAAGCTCGGAAAAGGGTAAAATAATGCAGGAGAGAAATATTTTAGCCATGATTGACTAAAGTATATTGTTTTCATAACTAGTCTACTTGGTCCATAAAAGGGGGAAACTTATGCCAGGTAGATGTCCTTTCATTTACTTTTGTGAGTTTAAAAGAAACAAGTGTACTCGACAATATTTTCATGTTCCGTGTGTCTGAAAAGAGCTTAAAGAGAAACTCCTCCTGGAGGAATGAGTAGTATAAAGGGTTTCAACTGGTTCCAGTCATGATGGAACTATTCAAAATATGTATAGGTTAAAACGCTGGCTAATAAGACCACTCATCACAGAAGTTCCTCGGGAAAGGGAAAAATACCAAGTGAAAGTGAATGATTGACTAAGTAGATGGTGACAAGGGAACGAAAAAACCAAAGCTCATATGGCAGAAAAAGGCTAATAAAAAATGGCAATCATGAGGATAAAGTAAGAGTGGTTTCATTTTTACACAAGCTTGAAACATCGAAAAACTATGCTTGGGAGTGGTGTCATTTTTACACAAGCTTGAAACAGAGAAAAATTGTGCTTGAGATAAGTTTGTTTCATTTTTACACAAGCTTGAAACAAAGAGGAAACTTTGGTTGAAATTGGTTTTCTTCATTTTTACACAAGCTTGAACTAGAGACAATATTGTGCTTGAAATTGGTTTGTTTCATTTTTATACAAGCTTGAAACATACTTGCAGGGGCACATGCCCCCCAAGATTCATTTAATCTTCCTAAGTAGACTATTGGTTACTAATAAGTGGCTGAAATGAAATGTCATTTACGAGATCAAGTAAAATACTCAAGTTAACATTTACGAGATCTAGTCAAAGACTCAAATTGGAAGGGGGTCTGTTTCATTTTTTAACGAGCTTGGCATAGGAAAAGGACTATGCTCACGGAACCTTGTTTCATTTTTTAATGAGCTTGACACAAGGAAAGGAACTCTTCTCATGGTGACTTGTTTCATTTTTCAACAAGGCTGACATAGTAAAGGACCATCCTCATAGGGACCTGTTTCATTTTTTAACGAGGTTGACATGTAAAATAAACCATCCTCATGGGACCTGTTTCATTTTTTAACGAGCTTGACACAGGAGAGGAACTATGCTCATGGAACCTTATTTCATCGCTTTTAAGAGGATAATGCTCTGGAAGGAATACATGGTAAGGAATGCACCTTTATCATGGCTTCCAAGAGGTCTTGACAAGAAGAAAGAATATTTCTCTAGAAGGAACACATGTCGAGGGACTCAATAGGGATAAGAAAATATGTTTCAAAAGTCCCCAATGAAGGGTTCACCATGTCACCTACTGGATCTAAGTAAAAAGAAGATCAGCATACAATGATAGGCTCATTTCTATCAGTAAGTGAATGCATGGTACTAGTTTACACATAATTAACCCGTGGTGGGGTAGATACCACTTCCATATAAGGAACATTCAATGATGTTGGATGGTTGGAATTCATATCAGGGGCACCAAATGAAAGTTGGTCAATAGTCACAATGTTTCCATTAGGAGGGAAAGAGATCACATGAAAGAGTGTGGGCACAACAACTTCCATGGCATAGACATAGTCTCACCCAAGGAGAAAATCGAAATCCAAGGGGCCTTGGACTACCATAAGATCAATATAGACAATTTTTCCTTCTAGAGTAATGGGTAACTTAGGAAGGATCCCTAAAGGTTTTTTGATGGTTTTGTTAAAAACCAAAATATTATGTGTAACAAACTCAAGCTGAGGGGAACTCAAAGCTTGCCAAGTGGTTGAGGATAAAATACTAACAAAATCACCTTCATATAAAATAGTGCGATGCATGTTATTATCACAAGCCTTCACAATGATTTTGAAAGGGATGTGAAAAGGGAGACGAGGTTCATCAATATATTCCAATCAAAGGAAATGACCTCAGTACTTGGAGCAAGTTATGTGGAAACAGGTGAAATGCCCCCTGTGTAGTGGAATCTGAAGTAAAAAAAAGAACCTTAGCAATATTTATTTCACTCTCTAAGGGGAGAGTGGGGTCAACAAATGATGGATTCAATTCAACCACTTGATCAACAAATGGTTCATAAACCCGAGTGATATGTTTTTCACTCTCCAATGGAAGAGTGGGATTGACTGTACTTGGAATTATATTGACTTCGTCAACTAATGGTAGGTTGGGATAAAGCTTATGTTAAGCAATTGGAAGTCATTTTTGAGAAATAGTCAGGTTTTACAACAATTTTTAGGCTTCATCCATGAAAGGGAAAAGGTGAGTTTGATGACTTCCTTTTCATAACCTACAAGGAAACCTAACTTTACCCTTTTTCCCTCGAACCTTAGAACCACTAGTTGATGAATTAACAGTTAGTGGATGAGAATCCTTAGACCATTGTTCCAAGTCCTTAGGAATAACGGGACAATTGATAAGGAAGTGGTCACCCTTATAAAGCTTGGAAGGGTATTTGGGCTTACGATCCATGTTGGAGGTTCCCTCAACATTATCAACCATCACAACCATGGTTGGTTGATTTAGTCCTTAGTTGATTATCCCTAGTGGAGTTACCAATTTGTTTGGTGGACAAAATAATGTCTTGTGGAAAAGACATGATCTCCCTAGATTCAATGGTTGAACCTAGTAACAAACAAACAAACTAGTAAAGCTTCCCCTAGGTTCATTCCTATTGAACCATAAGCAAGAGTACTAGTATATGAAATCCATACCTTTTTAACGAAATGTTTGATGAAGATCCTCGCTATGGTTTGATGCAACTTTCCAATGCTCATAATCCAGACCTACAAACACAATAACAACAAAGGATAAAAGGAATATGATAGATAAATGACTCAATAAAATCCATACTAGTGATCAAGGAGACGAGTACCTAATATCATTATCAATGGAAAAATGGAAGTAAAAACACAATACATTAGCTCCATTGAACCATATAGTGGGAAAAAATACTCTTTTGTATTATAAATGAATGAAAAGGAGAAATACAACCTTAGCCATGATGTTCCAAACCTCCTTCCAATAGTCTCCATGTGGTTAACTAAAATTATAAGTGTGGACACAAACGAATTCCTCTAGCCCGATAATGGGTCTAGCCACAACAGATACATTCTATGGAAGATTTCCTTAGGTTAGAATCAATCAAGAGGGCCTACCTCTTGGTCGCTTATCCTGCTTGAGATGTCCTCGCTTGCTCACTCCAGCAATCTCTTGCTTCCTTCTTCAAGATCCTAAAACAAGTAAACAACAACAACCACACACAAACATAATAATAGACAAATTGCAATTCAACCTATTTAACAAGTCAAGAAAAATTAAGCCATGAATATGTAATATTACAAAACATGTAGGAAATCAATCGATAGTTTCATATATTAATATCAAAGAGAGATTACAACCATTCGTCTTGACATTGTAGTCTTCCTCTGATAAGACCAGGTTCCCGCATACTTCTACTAACATTCCACAATGGCTTCAAACAATAATAGTTTTAAAGCTCTTCCCTTTAGGCTTCACTCCAAACCCAAACACACTTATCTCTCACACAACTAGATAACTACAAGTAGTAATAGCTTACTTATCTACTCCAAAATGGCATCAAAACTTTGCAACTATAACACTCACACTCAGCCAAAAATATCAACTGTGACTAGTTTGTGCTTGGGAAGAAGGGAGGTTTATATAGGAAATATGGATGGGAGATGGGTCCTCTTCTCATGGGAGAAGGACTTATCCCTTGAGGTAGTTCCATAATTATAGGCGAAAGGAGCTCAAACTGTCATCCTCAACCCCATTCGACCAAACCATTTACCAGACTTCTGTTACGGAGCTTCTAGAGCTCAAAGCTTCGGCTCTAATTTAAAACAACTTTCCATAACAAGAACAGTATGATTGGAACACAACTCAGTCACTCCGGTCGGTGCGAGGAGTAGTGATAATCTCTTCACATTGGCACAGGGGAGACAAAGGCCTTTAGCACTGGTCTTGTAAACTAGGCAAAACAGAAGTTTCAGGGGAAATGGTGCAAAAGGGAATTTATCTGCTCATGAAGAGGGACATAATGGGAGTTTCTTCATGAAGGAAAAGCATGCGGGGTTCACTGTAGAGGTCCTCCAAGATCAAGGAATGGGGAGTATAGGGACAGTGACAAAATGATGTGTAACAGATGCACCCTAAATCGTGAAGGTCAAACTGGAGTGATGGATGAAATGCTTTATAAATCAGTGCGAGGAACCGTAGTCTACTGTCGGAAAACCTGCAAGCAAGTACATATACATATACACAAACTGATATCTCTATCAAATGATACATGAGTCATGGCATGGGAGCATCCATCCAGAGAATGATCATGTAAATAGATCTAGGTATGGGTGCAACCATCCGTCAAGGGGGATCATAATGAAACCAAGGTATGGTCACAACCATCCAATAATGAGAAGGATCACATATGATAACTCATGGTCTAGTCATAGCCAGCCATCTAATAGAGACATGCATATCATCATAACCATGTCACACCACTTCGCAACTTGGACTTTTTGTAATCTAAGTCCAAGGTCTTGTGCTCCAACATTACCTGATCAAAGTACATATCCTAGCATGCGAATGGGCGTGTTGACGTCAAACATGCTAGAAAATTTCTTGATTACCAGTCAATGATGTAAACAGTTAACAAGCACAGGAGAAACCACCAATAATGACAATGGTCCTTGTTACGCAGTAATTTGTCACCATTGGTCACCGTCCTTGTTACCCCCGCTGTCACACATTGGAGGACACATTTACGGACCTGTGACCAGTGACACAACTTGAAAACACTTGCATTGGAGTCTCCTAAGTATGAACTTCAATATCCCTGAAGACACCTTTTGAAGATCAACCCTAGAAAATGCCCTTTTTCCATTAGCGCGGGTCCACAGTGTCTAACCTGCGCCAATGGCTCAGTTCCTCCAAAGAGGGCGCGCCCATAGACGCGCTGTCACAGAACAAAGCCCGCGCCACACAAAATTAGTCATGGTTTTTGGCCAACGCGCACTGAAGTGTTTTTTCCTCCATTACTCATGCAGTTCCCTGAGGAAAAATCCCATGGATATGATCGAGTGTCGTCTTTTTCATCCATGAAAACTCAGTCCAAAGGCTATTTTGGGACAATACCAAATCTTCAGTAGGTGTCCGGATACGATGAATACTTTCTCCTCTTCCATCTATATATCACTGTCATCCTGCATTGAACCGGAGTTTTGGAGTGTTAGTGTTGAAGTTTTGAGCTAAAGTAAGCTGAGATTATGCTAGATTGATAGTAAGAGCTAAGAGAGAAGTTATGCTGCCGGAATTTTGAGAGAGGAATTGGCTTTGCAAGGCATGCCTAACTGCTGACCCAGTTGGAGGAGATTTGCAGCGTCAAGCCTTTATTGGTTGTAATTCTTCTCTTCTTTTATTGAATAATGAACGACTGTTATTATGGTTCCACTCACGTATTCTTTTGGTAATATTTGAGTTATATCCTGCTTGACTAATATATAATTGTATGATATTGGATTTTACGCTTGTTTTGGATTGTTCTTTGTTTGTGCAGGTGTCCATGCATGGAACGCAAGGATAGTGACCGGCCAAAGCTAGAGGACAGGAGCGACGTTTCTTCCACGACAAATAGCGTTGGATTCCAGGTAGGTCTTTCTGACCAAACTTTAAATTATGCAATTAGGAACTTGCATGCAGTGTGTATGATTGTTGCTAGACCCATGTCGGGCTAGTGGGATCGCCTCTGTCCACAGAGGGGATTTACCGACCTCAACAATTTGGCGACTCCGCTGGGGAGTTGTTTGTTGATTGTGTTTGTATTGTTTATTTTGTAAATTGTGGACGGAGTCTGAAGAGCGGCCAAACATCCTTCGAATCATTTCTGCTATGCAGAAGTGAAGTAGATCAACGCCACTTCAGTCGATCTCCAGGTTGATTTACAAACTGGACAATCTCAATCTTGCTTCGCATGTCGTTTTTCTCTCATTTATTTGTCTGAATAATCTCTTGGTTAGAGTTCTTGCTGTCTTTTTTACTTGCTGGCTCTGTCTAGAAACTAGAAGCCAAGCCTGAGACCACCCTTTCTGTCTTTTTGCCTGGCAAACTCCACCAGCGCGCTTTTTCTTTGCACAGTCGCGCTGGTTGGCGCGTGTTGCTTTCAGACAACTCGCGCCAATCTCTGTTTAGCGCGAGTTGCAGACACACAGTCGCGCCGCACTGCTTAAGTTTTTAATAAACTTGTCTGCCAGTTTCTTAAGCTTGGGTTTGTGTCTCTCTGCTCTTTTTATGCCTCCTGGAAGTCTGTTGGGTTGATAGTTGGCTGGTGATTTTTTCCATCCTTCAGTTGTTTGCCCTTGTCCACCGATTTTACATCTTGGCCTTTGTGGTTTTTTGTGTTATCGAACCTTCTGTTGGATTGACGATTTACAGATCCGGCCTTTTTGTTGATTGATTTCCATATTCTTCTGGTGGTTATATGAGTTTTACATTTCATATTGCAAGTATCTCGCTTTTTAGCTTGCTTGTCTTACCTGATTTCATTGTGACTTAGCTTACATAGTTACTTGAAAATCTTGGTTTTTCTTTGCTTTGTTGGGTTTGTTTATGTTTCAGATCTGGTTATAGATTCTTTGAAATGAATTATCTGATCGCGAATCTCTCTTGAAACCCCTTAAGTGCATTATCATATTATTTTTAAAAGAAAAGAAAAAGATTTTTGCTTTTCATCAATTAGGCATGTTATGTTAGTTTTTTTCTTTTAAAAGAAGAAAAAAGAGAAAAGATTTTTCCTTTCTTGTTGATTAGCTGCATTAGAACTTTTGGACATCGTTTTGTTTGTATGAACCTCTTAACTCTTCTGTAGCTAGATTTCATCCAAACGAAACGAATACAATTCTTGCATGTAGTGGCATTTAGGACATTTCGAGAGATTACATTCGCTAAGACCAGAAACTGAGACTTAATTGAAGATGAACAATAAAATGAATTCAATGAACCTAACAACGCATTGAAACTTAACGCTCACATTCTAGAGGTCTAGGTTAGAGACGTGTTCCGACGTCATTAAGCCTGGTAGTTTATCGTTGAGTGGTTGGGTGATTCCTCCACGGTGAAACGATAGGCGCCAGTACAGACTGTGCTCCCACGTACCGTCGAGTATAAATTGGGAGACCCCTATAGGCTTGCAACCTTTGATCTATAGGAAGCTGAGTCTGCCGCCCTACAAACCGTAATGCACTGAACACAACATTCGGGAAGATTGACTGCAGTGCAGGAAGTCCTTAGTGATCTTCTGATCGCTAAGGTGTATAAGCAGTTTTACGGATTGTTTGGCAAACCCTTTTACCTAGATTTCCAGAGTAGTCAGCTTTTGATCCTTTTCAGACTGTCTAACAGAAAAGGTGTAAGTGAGCAGCTTTTCACTTCGTGCTCATTAAACAATCGAAGGAGACTAGAGTCATCTTTTCGTCCTTTTCTCGACTCTTTAAAGATGAAAAGGTCAAGTCAAGTGTCTTAAAAATTTATCTGGCCACGATCACATTACCCAGTTAGATCTTGTGTGTGCTAGCTCGAGTAGGATTTCATTTTGATATGGCAACCTTTCCAGGATTCATCAACCTAAGTTCCCCACCTGAAGGGAATGCTGGTCGTTTCCCTTCTCCTAGAAATGCTGGTGCTCTTTATATGGCAACATTAACCCTTCCGAGGTTAACTATCGGGTTACCAGTTTGGTTATTTTCAAACTCTATGGTCCCTACTGTGTCGACTGATACTCCATCAGTCCCTCCACCTGCACAACATCCTGTTGAACCGAAGGTGGACCCCACCCCTTCGACACCTACTTCAACGTCTCCTTCTTCGCCTAGTGAAAGTACCCAGGTAGCTAACAAGAAGAAGAAGAAGACAAAGAATAAGAAGTCAAACAAGGGAACGGTCACAAACATAAAAACGACTACAAGCACAACTGTTGTTCCACCACGGACAACGGAAGACGGACTCCTTCCCACTCCTCCACCCAAGGTCAAGTTCCCTTGCAGATTATGCAAGGAAAACCACCTTCTTCGTGATTGCCCTAGCATTCCCAGGGTCTTAAGGATATGGTCTCGTGATCCAGCCCATCCATCATCGTCTACTGACGCTCACGACGATGCTACCTCCGTAGTTGGGAATACTAAAGGCAAAGGGAAGATTCGATTCCCATGCAAACTTTGTGAAGGACATCATTTCCTTCACCTTTGCCCACTCATGGACAAAGCCTCCTCTGTGTTGGAAAGTCTTGCAGATCCCTCACCCAAACTCCCCGCTGGATATCAACGTCTTTCTGCAACTACAGATTGTCCTTCTACTGACGACAATATTGGTTTGCATACCTCTCTTGTTCAGTCTCCTCGTCCTGCACCTGGCTCCACCCAGCCTGTTCCCGATCAACCATTGGTCGGTGATCGTGTCAGTTCGAGTTTACCACCAGCTGACCAACCTGTTCTCGACGACAGTCATAAACAGGTTCTTCTCGTCTCCTCAGATTCTCCTGAGTCCAAAAACAACCCTCTTACCCTCGTTGATTTCGAGGGTCCTTCTTCAGTTCCTTTAGCACAAGGGGGCAATCATACGATTCCCCCACCAAGTAGTTCAGCCGTTTCTTTCGACTGGAGTCACTTGACTACTTTCCGCCTTCCATCCCATGTGCCTTTCCAGATTATAGTACATGCCTCTGACACGGCAGTACCTGGCACTGTATTGGATGAAGGTGCGTCGGTCAGTCTTATGTCGTACACTACTTGGCAAGCTTTAGGTTCTCTGCAGCTCAGGCCGGTTACGCAAAATCTGTTGGCTTTCGACGGAGGAGCCTGCCCATCTCTAGGAGTCCTCCCCAAGTTTCCTATTACTTTGGGAGGTAAAACTGTCTATATAGATGTGTTAGTCACCCAAGGGGCTTTAGGCTTCAGTCTTCTCCTTGGTCGCGACTATGTTTATGCTATGGGGGCCATCGTTTCTTCCCTTTTTCATATGGTTTGCTTTCCACACGACGGAAGAATCGTGACTATTGATCAATTGTCCTTCGTTAGTCCCCCAATGCCTTCTGCGCAGTTGTCGTCCCCTCCTGGTTTTTATCCACCAGTTGTCTCTGCCCTCCCGCAGGTCAACTACGTGGCTACCTATCCCATGCCTGTATCCAGCGCCGTCGTTGTCGTGCATAGTGTCCTGGGGGCATTGGGTCCCGACTTCCAAGATGTTGACCTTCCACCGGATGAGACACTCTTGGAAGCTACGACTTCTTGTTCATTCTGATGAAGTTCGTTCGAGGATGGTTTTTTCCTGTATCAACCTCGTTAAAAAATGAAACAGGCTTCCATGAGGATAGTTTGTCCCTATTTCAAGCTCCCTAAAAAATGAAACAAGGTGTCTCGAGGATGGTTTTGATCTTGTGGAAACCTCGTTAAAAAATGAAACATGATTGGTCGAAGCATAGTTCATCCTCCTATGTCAACCTCCTTAAAAAATGAATGGTCCAGTCGAAGAAGAAGCAAAGCCCTGTTTGTGCATCAGACTTTTCTTCATTGACCGGGGAGAGGCCGTTGAATACACGGCCGAGCAGAGTTGTCGAGCATAGTTCCTGATCTTGTGTCAAGCTCGTTAAACAATGAAACAAGTGTCGAGCATAGTTCTTGATCTTGTGTCAAGCTCGTTAAACAATGAAACAAGTATCGAGGATAGTTTTGTTAATGTCTCAACCTCGTTAAAATAATGAAACTGTTTCTCTCGAGGATAGTTCATACCCTTTATGTCAACCTCGTTAAAACAATGAAACGTGTGTTCGTGTTTTTCGGACACATAACCATTTAGTCAACCTTCAACCCATTTTCAATGGACTGAAGCTTGGGGGGCATATACCTCGGATTGATACATCACATTGATACACGATGTTTGGGGGCATGCCCGTTTCACTTCCCATCAAGCATAGTTTGCATGTATGCCACATGCTTTTAAGCTTGGGTAAAAATAAAATTTTGTATAAAGGATAAAACATATGCGTGTAAATACATTCCAATGGGTCGTTTGTTATGCACTAGATACATTAGATTACATGTGTGTCGAACAGTCGCATAGCATATAGAACACATAGTCAAATGTACAAGATCCATCTAGGAATAAACATAAGCATATAAAAATACAAAAACACATGGGTCACATGTTATGCAACTGATACATTTGCATAGCATAATTACAACATCATCACATGTACAAGATCCATCCAAAAATCGATATGTATATATATATACGTGAGTCAAAGTGTTCGCGCCCCGCGCGGTACAAAAAATAATACATGTCAAAAGTCTATACAACCGCTGACAGTGTACTCCTCAAAAATGTGCAAAAATGAAACCTAGATGTCTAAGCACGGTTATGCTCGTGATAGCATGTCACTGCTCGCACCAAACGTCTCAACAGACGATGGACACGAGTAGACACTCCCATCGTATGCCTCTGGTAAGCTCTAGGCACATCTGCCAATCTGCCGTAGTTTGGGATACCTCGAGTGAGTGCCTCAAGGTTCTGCACAAGATCATCCTCACCCTCTACCTGAGGGTCTACTGTGGGTTGTGCTCTACGCACATTGTGAGGCACGTCAGCTGGTCGCTCTGCGCCAACATCTGTATACATATATAGACACTGTTAGAAATAGACATGTATTAACAAAAAAAAATTAAATACATTAAAACATTAAAAAACACAGAGTTCTCACCCAGCTCCTCATCCCAATCCTCTCCATCAGGTAGAGGGAGATCAGGATCTCCGGTGAAATCCGTGCCTGCATAGGGCCAGTCCTCAACGATTATCATCTGATGATGGAGCCAGATGAAGAACTCGGGCTTCTAGGACATCTGTTGGCCCCCTCCTCCTCTGGGCATAAGTTCTGCCCACCGATGCAATCTCGGTTCCCTCAACACTGGATCTGCTACTATCCCTCCAGGTACTCGAAAAATCGGCAGCCGCTCTAGAAAGAAGGTCACTAGAATTGACCCATACCCAAACTGTTTGTTTCCACCCTTCTTACACTTGGTAAGCTGTCGTTTGATATTGGTCGTCACCGCTGAAGCCCAATCAAACACTGTAGGATGGAGACACTCAGTGGCCAACAGCAAGTGATTCTTGCTGGACTCATGAGGTGCCTGTATACCTGCTGCTCGGGTAATGGTAAACAAGATAATTCGCAGAACCAAGCTGGGGATCGTGTTGATGTCTATCTTCCTGCTGTTCACACCAAAACGTGCATCAGGACATATCCTATCCTTCACCTCCTCGATCTTCTCTGCAGAAGGTCGACTGCCTGTCAGAATGGGATGCGCACCCCGTCGTGATAAACCAGTAATAAAATAGACATCGGAAACATCCAATTCCAATGTCTGGTCCTTCAGGCGGAACTCCTGATCCTTTACATCCCAAGCGTCTACTATGAAGCGTAGTAGCTTAGGTTGTGCGCGAAGGTAGGAAGTATGGAAGAATTTCTTGAGCCCACAGTCTCTCAATGCAGTCATACAATCGTCATCCGCCAAAGCTAGGGCATCAACTTCGCTGAGCCCTCTTTCTTTCCATTCTAGCACCATTTTTGGCGAAATCCTGCAAACAAAAGACAAATTTCAATCATTAGATAAATATTGAGACATAATTTGAAGGAAAATTGAAAGTTTAACGGTCCAATTTGGCAAAAATTGAGATCGCGCTAATGGCGCGGCCTCTGTAGAAAATTTCCGCCATTGGTGCGGTCCCGTGCCGGAAACTTGCGCCAATGGCGCGGACCTAAAAATTTTCAAATCCCCTTGCAGGGACCTAAAATATGGCTAAAAACTAGAAAACATGGGATGAAAATAAAGCTTGGGATGAGGCCTCTTACCTGTTGCAGACGGCGGCTCGAACGGTGTCCTGGATCAGTCACAATCAGCAGGTGAACTTTGCACTAGAAACCCTCCAACAGTGAACTCATAAAGTAAAAAGTGAAAAGTAAATTTGTTTTTTACTTTTTTACTATTTATAACACTATTTTAACTCAAGAATACATTAGAAGTGTTAATTTTAAGTATTTTTAGGGTATTTTCGTGTCGAAATAGGCTTTACGCTGTTGGTCGAATGATGACAGGGTCTGGTGTAGTTCAAACGAGCGTCTTTTTAACTTTTTCAAGCTCGAAAAAACACAAGAAAATGTTACTTATGGTCCGCTTTCAGCTCTTTTCCTGACCTTTTAAAGCGGAAAAGATCGCCGAGTTGTCC
>APFE031130870.1:5239-60902 GCA_000404065.3 Pinus taeda
TCACATTAATATTTAAAAAAAAATATATAACTTCCCAAAATCTTTTTCATAAAAATTATAAACCCAATAACCACTAATCACTGAACATGTAAATTATGATGCATAACGCCGTTAATCTATTTTTTCCCTCATATATATGCCAATTCTATGCTGCAGCTAGCCTCAACGTTGGACGGAACAATCTAAAGAAACATCAATCGGTGAAAACAGCGGATTTATAGCAGCATAAGTTTGGAATTTTGGCTATCCGAGAATGGCGGACGAACACGAACATACAGATTACTTCGAGGATTACGTGGTAAATCTCTACGCATCCTGTTTTTCTACATTTATATTTATGGTGTTGCTTTCTTTGGATCTGTACAAGGCTTTCAAGAGGAGAGCTCATTGGATCCCAGCTGAAGCTCTGGTTCTCAGCGCTCTCATTATCCAGTTGCTCACATCTATTGACAATTGGAATCTAAATGTAGATTCGGAGGACAAAGATCTAAAGACGACCAAATGTTTCTTTTGATTGCATTTTCGGTGATATATGATGTTAGGAGAGTTATGATATGTCTTTTGATTGGTTATTTGCTTCCTGGGATGGTCCGTTCGGGTTTGCGAGCTGCCTGGAGCAATACTGGAGCGTTAGCATTAACTGTAATATTCCATATGAGTAAAGAAGTTTACTTCCTTGTGAACGTAAAGAAGGAGCAACAATCAGAGAAGCTATCTCCAGCCCCTTCGTCGGCTCTTTGCGATATGGCTTCTGAAATCTGGGAAAAGCATAAGAGTTATAGAATATGGTTCAAAGTTTCCTACATCACCTTCTTCACAGCCCTTCTGTTGTTGTTTGTGCTCTTGACCTCAGCGGTCATAGCAGGGAAAAGCATTTGTAAGATATTTTCTCAAAAGGTTCGATCAGCACTCTCTTGTTGTTCCAACTGCCCGGAAAAACAAGTGTGTGAGAACATTGAGAATCACGTTCTCAAATGTTGGATCGTGAGTCGTGCATCCCAACCTGACTATATAATGGCTAGATCAGTTCTCACTTCTTTTGCGGGACTACTAAACACAGGTTGCTTCGTGTTATTAGTAGTTAAAACCAAATGGTCTTGGAAATTGATTAAGGTCTTCGGGTTGGAGATCACATTGATTTATTTGATTGAGTTTGCATTTGTCTTTATACTATGGATAGTGGTCCTGTTAAGATGGTTCACAGCTGTTATGTATTTTCCAAGGGATGTGGGATGCTTGTTTAACTTCGAAGATTTATGGACAAGGAGTCTGGTTGATATGAAAAGGAATTTGGATGCACATTTGGCAGCCAGATTATTTAGTGAGGAAAGAATTGTTATGATAATTTCAATAAGCACAGTATTTAAGCTACCTTCTATATTGTTGATCAACGGGCGTTGGCTGCAAAGGCTCATGGTTTTACTTAGCAAAGCTTGTTGGCTTTTATCTGACCTTGCACTCTCAAGGATTAGGCGTTTCGTAATGAGCCCAAGAGAAAATGCTTTCTTGTGTGGCTTGAATGTCTCAGCATCGGAGACTGATCAATTTCATAGATACAAAGAAGCTTTGGAGATCATTCGAATGCCAGGAGAAATCGCCAGTAGCCTGTGGATATCAAATCTATCAGCCTTTAGGAAAGCAGAGAAACACATGTCAAAAGGTTTTGAATGTGGTAAGAATAATTGTGCAGAATTGATCAATTTAATGGGACACACATCAGGGATGGTGGACGAGGAAGTTAACACACTTTTAGAAGATAGAAAGCATTTCAAAAATTTTGTAAAGAAGTCTTGGAAGATGAGAGCTATCTCTTTGATACATCTTATGATCTATTTTTATGATGGCACTCATTTAAGTGTAGTTAAAGATGCTATCCAAGCTTACTCTGAAGCATGGTGTTTCATGGATATGGTTGATAATTTGGATTCTGAAGTCCAATTAATAGATCTGGCAGCATACAGAGAATTTGGAACAATTAAAAATATTTGTAAGAACCAACTCAAAACTATTAAAAATTCTGATGAACTCCCGGAAGAGAGCATCAAACTACTGGAAGAGAAGATCAAGAGGCCACTGCTACAGCGTGTGGAACAGTTTGAGAGAGAAGAAATAGAAGGCGAGAAAGCTCCGTTGGCACATGACTCCAAGGATTGGATGGCGGTAGCTGTAAACAGTAGCTTATATAGAACGTGGAAAGCCATGGAGCATCATTCTAGTTCTGTTAATGCAATCCATGATCTTAGATGCTTGTTGGCAAACATTTTTGTTCATTGCATGGGAGAGGAACTGGACAGAGCATTGATAGAAAATTGTCTTAAATGGGCAGAGAACGGAAATGAAAAAGAAATATTCAGTGCAACTTATATAGTTGGGAAAGCCAAAGGAGTTCGGGAGCAGGTACAAATTTATTAGTGTTCTACATAATATTTAAATTTATAAGTATTCCTGCCTACTTCAATATTTACAAGTAGTGTTGGATAACTTGGACATGATAGAATATTTAACTTATCAGATATGAGACTTCTGGATTATCTGGAGAGTTTCTTTCCAGATCCATCGCATCGTTTGTAATTACTTATTTTATGCACGATTCGAATCATCACATACGCTCATGGAGCACATTTGACTCAACATCAATGCACATGACGCATATGTGATGGTTCGAAACATCAATAAAATAACTAAAAGCAATGCAATGGTTCTGGAAACAAACCCTCCACACTATTTAACCTGTGATTTTGTTTATTTCGCAGATGATGAAAGGTAAGCATGCAGTATGCGATCAAACTGAAGTTGGGGCAGGCGAAGTCAATGACATAAGTGGAGGAGTGGCTGTCCAAGTGGATGGTGACGGCAACGGTGCAGGGAGTGGTGAAGTTGAAGCTGGCCATGCAATTAATGATGGAAATGAAAGCGAAATGAAGGATGATGTGCAAGGAAACGTTCACCCTCATGCGAGCGTTGACATTGAAGAAATGGTAGAGTAATCGTTATTATCATGATCGACTTTATGGTGTAAATCACTTGAATATGGTTGTGTTTGGTTTAATTATCAGTAGGTTACTGGTTCAATCATGGCAAGGATTGTTAGTGGGCAAATTAATTTTATATTCAAGAATATTGAACCTGCATCTACCTTTAAAAAACAGTTATTAATATATATTTTCCTATGAAAATGGCTAATTTTGTTTTATTGTCAACTATACATATAATTTTAAATATAAATTTTAGAATTATGCAGCACAGTCTAACCTAAAGACATGTCCAAATTAAAATGAAAAGCTAGGAAACATAGAGCAATGTTTCAGCTTTGGTTAAGGTTATTATTATCATTGCTATGCCTTTAATTTTCAGCTACTTATTTGGTATCTTTTATATTTGAAATAGACCACTTTTTAATTTCGAAATTGTCGGCAAATTCAAATGAGAATGTACAAAACATAGAGTCATGTTTCATCTTTGGATAAGGTTATTATTACCATTTCTATGCTTTTAATTTTAAGTGACTTGTTTGGTATCTTTTATATTTATTTATTTGAGATAGAATAATGTCACTTTTTAATTTCAAGATTGATAATTAGGTGAAGTTGGCTGTGTCCGCATAAGCTCCCAACTATGCCTAATTTAACAACTATTCAATGCTGTTGATTTTTTTTCTTCCATCTTGCTACCTATTGCAATTGTTGTCTGTGCAGAGATGTTTTTGAATTTGAATAAAAATCACTATAAATTTTTGTTTTTGTTTTTTTTTTTTTATGAAGTGTTGATTGCAATTGGAGTTATTTAGGAAGTGTTGATTGCAATTGTCGTCATTTATGAAGTGTTGATTGCAATTGTTGTTTGTGTATAGATGTTTTAAAATTTGAATAGAAATTATTATAAATTTATTTTAATTTTTTTATTTATGAAGTAGTGAGAGTTTTGGATGAAATATGTTAAGATGTAAAATGTTTTTTTTCAATGTAACATAGAGCCATGTTTCATCTTTGGAAAAGGTTATTAATACCATTTCTATGCCTTTAATTTTGCTCCCAACAACTCCTAATTTAACAGCTATTTAATGTTGTTGATTTTTTTCTTCCATCTTGCTACCGATTGCAATTGTTGTCTGTGCAGAGATGTTTTTGAATTTGAATAAAAATCACTATAAATTTGTTTTAATTTTTAATTTTAATTTTTATTTTTTTTTAATGAAATGTTGATTGCAATGGTTGTTTGTGTATATATGTTTTAAAATTTGAATAAGAAATCACTATAATTTTTTTTTTTTATTTTTATTTATTTAATGAAGTGGTGAGAGTTATGGATCAAATATATCAAGATGTAATTTTTTTTTCAATGTAAAATATGAACAAGGGTTTGCATCTAAAAAGATTCCATTGCTCTATGTTTTTGGTAAATCCTAAAATCTAGCCTAATTTTCAATAACAACATAATAAAGAGTTTTTTAATTTTCACTTATTTGATATAATATAGACTGAAATATTTTATTTCTTATTCACATTCTCCATATTAAAATGTGAATACATGCTCTCTTATCTTCAAAAATAAAGAACATATGTACATAAAAGAAAATATATCTATTTCTCTCTATATAAAATATAGATATAGACATTTTTTTTTTTTTTTTATCTATATTTTCTAAATGTACATGTCTCTAAGTAATCTTTCCACACAAATATATATAATTCTTATAATCAACATGCATATTAAAATATTTGATTTATAATTTACATTAAATATTATCATTATTGATGTTTTTTAAATGTTATATATCAACTCCTTATTAAAAATGAAATAAGTTGCATATCTTCTAAAAGTGAAAAACATATCTAAAAATAAAATAATTATATGATTATTATTGATATTTCTTTTTTCTATATAAAGGTGATGTAAGTTTGAATATAGAATGAATTACAAGTCATATAATATCAATAATATTCTTTTTTTTATATGTCTTTTTATTTTATATTAAATAGTGAAGAATTCACATATTTTTCTCATCCAAAAAATAAATTAATATTTTCTTACTTTTAACTACTTTATTTTATCTCTATACAATGTTAATATAAAACTAAAGTGAAAATTGAAGTATCTTATTTATTGTCAACATTAATTTTTTTATTACTACTATTCTAATAATTTGTTAATATAAATGTTATGTTATTATTTTTAAATGTAATGTTATAGAACAATATTTCTCTCATGGTCACTGGATAAAGAAATAAAATTAAATAAATAATTTTTTGAGTTTGATTTCAAATTATTTTGATCGACTTGAGAATTTGTTTACTATAACATAATAAAAAAGCTATATTAATAGTCCAAAATCTAAAATTTAAAACCTTTTTTTTTGTAACCTCGGCAAGACTACATCTTCAACATGTCCAATATATCAATTCTTTATGGTTGTGAACTATGGGCCAGCGGTACATCCCACATACAATGGAGATAAATTGAGCATGCAGTGGAGACAAATTGAGAAAATTCATAAGCGTTTGATTACAAACAAATTCAGAAGCATTTGATTACACTATCTTCTTAAGTGAAACGGAGATTGCTCCTATTGAAGCAATTGCTATGGTGGGAGTCATAAGCTATTTAAGAAAAATCAACAAATGCAAGATGTTAGATGACCTAAGGTTGTCTTTTTGTGCAAGAGCAAAAAAACTTGGATGCAACAAAATAACAAATGGTTTAGCAAATGGGGTATTTGCTTGAAACTGTGTCCCATAAACAACAAAGAGATAAAAGCTTTTGTTATGGAAAAATTCCACAAGCTACTTGGGATAAGAAGCTAGGAAGAAAGAAAAAATATTATATTGAAGTGTTTAATCCCACTCATAGTCATCAACCAAAAGCATATATAGAGGCCAATATCTGTTGGAGAGCCAAAATTCTCATTTCTCACTTAAGGACTAATTCTCATCAACTCCCTTGTGAAACAAGGCCCTGGAAAAGGCCAAAAGAAGTGTGGGAGGAAAGAATATGCATTTTTTGTTCTTTAGGAAAAGTGGAAATAGAAAAATATTCCATGTTAGAATGTGAGGCCTTCAAAGACAACAAGGAAAGTTATGTAGATATGCTGGCAACTAGCTCTTGGGATAATCTATTTACCAAGCCGTTTGAGAAATTGGGAGCATTTATTTGGAAGTTTCATAGAAAAATGGCTGAATACATGAAGTAGATGAATAAGGAATTTGTCCCATAGGCTATCTTTAACCTAGTGGACGTTAAAATAATTTCTTTCTTTCTTTTTTGAAGAAGTGTCTTAACAAAGTACTCAATCACCATCTATCTATTTATCCAAGATAATGTAAACAAAAATTCAAAAATATTAATATAGTTAATACATTTTCTTAAATAAAACAATAAATTAAATTACATATTAATATAATACAATATATAATATAATAATAATATATTATATTATATATATGTATGGAGTTTTTTATAAAACAGGTAAATGTGTAACGTGTATAGGGAAATATCATGGGTAGTGGGACGAGATGAACACCATAACGTGGAAATAAGCTTGAATGGATCAAACGGTCATCCTAATTCCATAAGGATGGGTGCATCTTTCAAGTGGATCTGTGAGTGAGGTTTGTACTTGCACCACCACACCCAGAACGTAGTTCATAAGGAAGCCTCGTCTCTACAAGGAAGCCCACGGGTATCAAGTGATTAAAGTTGACTTTCAGAAACTTAATATGTTGGTTTAGTTTTTAAATAATTTTGAAAAGTGTTTGGAAATATTATACTGTTATAAATCATTTTTAAAAAAATAATGTATTTTAATTATATTTATTAAATTTTTAAAATAATTTTGAAAATAGTTTAAAAATATAATAATGTATAAATAATTCGACAAACTGTTTGGAAATATTATATTATTATAAATCATTTTAAAAGGAAAGTTAATGTATTTAAGTTTTTAAATAATTTTTGAAAAATGGTTTAAAAATATAATATTAGTATAAATAATTTTAAATTTTAGATAAATTTAATAAGCAAAAGGATTGTTGTTTTAATGGGTAACCTGCGTTTTATGATAATTTAGGATTAAAGGATTATAAAGGTTAATGACTCAAAAGCTTTGGTAATTGTATTAAAAATAATGCGATGTATTCGCAATAGTGTAAATGTTTCATTAAAAATAGAAATTAAAAAACATTAAAATCTTTCAAAACTTTTAAAATGAATCTCGAAAATAAACTATTATTATATTAATAATAATAAAGATAAAGAACTACTACATTGATGTGTTTATGTAATTCGAAGAATATGAAGATCTTTTAAAACCCAACAAATGTGTGGCGTATATACGGAAATGTCATGGGTAATAGGTCGACAGGACCCTATAATGTGGGAAGAAGTCTCAATGGATAAAATGGTCATCATAATCCCATATGCATCAGTGCAACTTACAACCTAGGTTGATGTGTAAGTGAGGTTTGTACTTCGACCACCCTACAAAAGGTAGTTCATAAGGAAGCCTTGTGGCTATTAAAATTACGGAATCAAATATATTTTACAAGGAAGCCCATAGTTATTAAGGGATTAAAGTTGAATTTTCATATTTAAATTTTTTAAAAATATTTAAAAAAAAATCAATATATATATATTATTTTAAAATATTTTAAAAAATAATTGAAGAAATAATTATAAATTTGGTATTTTTTTTTAGTTTTATTTTTTCCTGGTCAAAGAACTTCTATTATATTATCAAAAATATGAAGATAACATAGTAGTGGTCAATGACTTTCTCAAGCTTACTTTGATCGGATTGGTTTGCTAGGAGAGTTAGATCATGGCGCAAAAGTTTTTGCCATTCGAATCCCACTTCTTGGGATAAAGAAGCCATACATGCCAAAATAGATACAAAATCAGCAAGCAACCAGTAAATCACATATCAAGGTAGAAGATGGAAAGGTTGGACATGAAAAACAACCATTGGATCATTTTCTTCATGGACATGGAAATTTATATGCTCTAGTAATGCTTCAATCTCACATAGGCGATCTTTGGTCTGGCATTGACTTTGGTGCACAGTGGCTAATTTCTCCAAGGTCTCATTCTGGCTATATTGTATGTCATTGAAATAAGCCACCAACTCATTCCCGTCTTCATATATATGTTCCTTAAAGATATCCAGATTGACTTGGATTCCTCATAGGTTATCAACCATTGTATCCAAAGAGGGAGGTTGAACAACGAGGCTTGGAGAATAGGGTAGGTCCATGGCAATCTCGCCTTCGAGTGCCATATCCCATACTCCTCATCATTTTGGTCTTTCACATTGTCCCCCCTTCCTCCTTGCTACCCTTGATTGCCCCACCTCTTCGACCTCGATGGCCCCCATGTCTTCGAGGTCTTCCTCACTGGCAAAGCATCGATGTAAGAAACAATGCACAATGAACCTACACCTCGAGGCTTCCACCTCTTCCAACAAGACTCTTCTGCACCAATTCCCCTAGATTACAAGGCTCTAGTTTTAGAGATGGATAGGGCTTGTGAAAGTGAAACTAGCATACCCTTACTATTCAAGGAAAGCACAACAGAAGGAGACTCACCATTAGCACAAGAGGGACCTACACAAACAAAAACTTTCCCAAAGAACCCGATAATACGAGAGCAACCCCAACGCTTGTGATAATCCTAGGAGACCCCAACTCCCACATGGCTATGCCCCACCAATAAGACAGTAGAAAAATAAAACCTTATCACCCAGTCTAAGAAATTCAGAATCAAGATACACCCCAGTCCTGGTCCGCTTGCACCCACAACCAAAACTTGATGAAATTGAAATTGGGGATTTCTTCCAACTTACGAAAGAGAAACCCAACTACACTATGGATAAGGAATTGTCATACTCAGTCTGACCCTGAGCAGGACTTGCCCATTCAAAACTTAGAGGAATGAGCCCTTTACAAAAGGAAGAGACCCATTCCTCACCTAGTTTAAACACAACAACACGAAACAAACGAAACCCAACACCAATTATGTTATACTGACACCCACAAATCAAGAGCACATTGTTGGTGTTCTTCCACCACCTTGCAAGGAACACTAAGACTTTAAGAATGACTAGGAACCAAGAGAGTGGAGATACCTATTTACCGACTAATTCACACATGACCAGAGACCAACAATGAATGGTTAGGCTAGATGAGTCATTTTCCAGTTCCTAGTTCTAAAAGTGGCATTGAGTTTAGCTCCTTCCTGCCCTAGGATCCCAAATAAACACGTAAGTTCTCCTCGCTCCAACTATTGCTCGGATGCATTTGCCTACCTCTATTGCATGGTTCTTGTTCGACTCACTAGTAGAACCTCCCTGGCATACTGAGCATGAGATATCACCCAAAATTCCTTTGTTCATTTCCCGACTAAACTTTCCACCTTCGCTCATCATAATTTGCATAATAAATATGATCATTATCTCTTGACTCTTCATTGTTAGGCCTTTTAGCCAGTTGGAATCACACATTTTCTTACTCATGGTTGTCGCGTCTGAGAATGTGACAACCCCAAGGGCACACCTGTCTCTATTTGATCATCCCAACGGAGAGGCTATTATCTCCTTCAATCAATTGAGAAATCATGACAATGACACATGGGTCTAAGTCAAACAAGCACAGAGATGAGTGACAACAAGCTGCAATGTCCCTATTGCCGTCAATCATACCAAATTTGGATAAATTAGAAAAAAAAAATTATTGACAACGCATTCTTTATGATCTAAATGAAAAGTGAAGGGATTCTAAAAGTAAGTAGCTCAAAAGATTTGGTAACCATATCAAAAGTAATGAGATGTATTTGTAATAGATGTAGATGTTCTATTAATAAATCAACTTTGAAAAATCATTAAATTCTATTAAATCTTTTAAAATGAAACTACAAAAACTAACTATTATAATATCAATGATATAAATTATAATAACCAACCATAATAATAGTAAACTATTTATATACTTGATAAGTTCAAGGTGAACATGGATGTGTTAGTGTATGTACTGAGCCCATTTAGAGTCGGCAAGAATTTTTTCTTATAGGTTGTGTTCAAAAATGTTGGACACCTAATCCTCAATGGGCTAGTGTGGAAGTCGAATGGACAAAAGGAGTCCAAGAGACCTTTGGATGTGAAACCCAATGGTCACATATTGTACTATACATGTATATCTCTTGTTAATAAAAATTGTACTCTCATGATTTATCATTCATATTTCTCTTGCTTCCCATGTGTGTTTAACATGGTATCAGAGCAAGTGTATTCCTACCCTGCATAATTAATTTGAGCGATTTGTTTTATGGCCTTTCTGTGCAGGTTATTTCTGCCATGAATTTCATGAATATTTTCTCGTGAATATTTCTTCAGCTAAATTTTAGCTGCCACCTGTTAATAAGGCTGCTAGTATCTGCTCTTCTCTAATCGACCTTTTATAATCACCTGCCTATGGCACTGCGCTGCCCTGACATATAATTTTGATGCATATATAATGTGCTGCCCTAACAGAACTTGTTCTAGAGTATTGAACAGTCTTGCAGTTGAGTTTTCTCCATCATCTCACCTTGTATCTGACAGGGGGGGAAATGATGGTCATCTACAAGCTTCAAAGTCACATCAAGTGAGCCTGAGCCACAGCCTACCACACCAGTTTCAGAGTTGTAGCCAGAGACAAAGATGCCCATGAACATGCCTTCAGTTGGTAATCTGGGACACTTCCTCTAGCAGAAGACTTCAACTTCTTTCTAGTTTCGGAAGAATTCCAGGAACAAAATTGAGAACACTTCCTCTAGCAAAAGACACTAGCTTCTTGTCAGATTTGGAAGAGTTCCAGGAATTACATTAAGAATTCCAGAGTTGTTGGTCATCCTTAAACCATCACAGGTTGATACTTCCCTTTTTAAGTTGAATTTCTCCCTTTTATGCGGGGTGAGACCTCCCTTTATTGGTTGAAGGTTTCCCTCTTAAAAACAATAGGAGCACTTCCTCTAGTAGAAGAATTCAGCTTCTTGCTAGTTTTGGAAGATTTCCGGGAACTGCACTAAGCATTCCAGTGTTGGTGGTCATCCTTAAACCACCGCCCTTTATACCAACATTTCAGAGAGCACATTCAGCCTAGTGTTGCCATGCATTTTTGCACATTTTCTATTACAGCTCTCTTCTTGGACTCATATATAACCCTTCGAATTAAGGGGGGGAATGTTGGACACCTAATCATCAATGGGTTAGTGTGGAAGCGGAATGGACAAAAGGAATCCAAGAGACCTTGGGATGTGAAACCAAATGGTCACATATTGTACTATAAATGTATATCTCTTGTTAATAAAAATTGTACTCTCATGATTTATCATTCATATTTCTCTTGCTGCCCATGTGTGTTTAACAAAAAATATTATAATATCCTTCGACAATAATTTTAGGAGAAAGGAATTTCAATGTATTTACTATAATATCTTTAAGAAAATTGAATAAAAAATAATATCTTTAAGATAGTTGAATAAAAAAGAGTTTTAATGTAGAATTTTCCCATCAACTATTGAGTTTTCTTTAGAGGGTAATCTATGTGCAATGACGCATTTGATTTTTATTCTTCTATTTCATTTTATAATTTGGCTGTTGTTCTTTTATTTAATTTGATAGTGCACAAAATTCATCAGTGAAGTTTATTAATAGTGAAAGTGACAAAATTTTCATGTTTATGTGCATTCAAGTAAATTGCGATAGTAATTCAAGTAGTGAAGAAAATTATATAGATTAAGTGTTGTTATGATATATTGTTTAGATGCATAATTTTCAATATCTTTATTGGATCATATTTGTATCAAGATATTTCATTTTGTAAACATATATAATGAGGATTTGTAGTGCATACTAATGAAGTAGTAAATTATTGCTTCTAAGAATATAGTGGAGCAAACAACAATTTTTGTAGTAAAATGATGCTTAAAATATTGAAAAGATACAATTATTTAATAGGAGTATAACATTACATTATCAATTGTGATGTTTTCATCTCAAGAAAGAAAAGTAATAAAATGAAAAACACAGTTGAACATAATGAGCGTGAAGAGGAGGATGCTATTTATGAGGACCCTAAAAGTAAAAATACATGCTATTAAGAATGATTTTATTCCATACTTTAATGTTCTATTCATGTTGCACATAAAACTCAAGATACCCTCTTAGGGTGGAAAAAGAGATTTTGGAAAACCCAATAATTGTTTAGCTAGAAGTAAATTTTAGCATGCAAATACTAAGACATTAACAAACTATTTATTTTTTACTTTTAAATATGCAAAATGATGCTTTGTTATGCTCGGAGAGTTATGTAGATATGTCGTTAATGATTACTAACTAGAAGCAATTAAAACAATTGATTAAATCATAGTTTTATCTTATATTCCTGAAATAGCATCAACTTATAAAATTGTATTATTCGCTAAAAGGGAATGCATAATGTTTCCTTCAAGTTCTACAAAATAGCCATGCCTCCAATAAGACTAGTACAAGTAGATCAAATATATCAAAACTATAAGATAAATTGTGCATGATTTTCGACTCATCAAGCCTAAAATATAAGCTCATGATAAGAGTAACAACAAAACATAAAGGGAAATCATCAAGATACCATCATAAGAGTCCCTCACATGCACCTCAAAACCTTTGGCAATTAAAGTAACAATCTCAATAAGGTCACCTCCTCCTTTCTCATACTTTGGTAGTTTTTGGAAGGAGAAGTGGAATGTTATGAATAAAATATTCGTAAATAACATTAATAAAATAATAATATTGATAATAAATTAAATAATTTAATTAATTAATGACCATTAATTATGAAAGGGAAAATGTCAAAATGTATGACCACTCACCTTCGTGGCTAGATAATTCCTATATAGGCACACTGCCATGAAGGATTGTAATCACCATTCAGTTGATATTAATACAGTAATTTACTTATTACAGTTACATATACATTTTACACACAAATATTATTGTGCAACAAGTTTCTCTCGCTCATTTTGGCATTAGAGAAACGTTCATCGCACATGTGTATCTTTGTGCTGCCTATACTCATTGTTTTAATCTCTCTGTTACATCCCAATTTTCTGTCGCTTGTGTTTCCATGATTGTTCAATCCACAGTCGAACCTGTCTGCTACCATCTTGTTTTGCACCTTGCTCCCCATTATCTCTCCCTTTCCCTAACCTTCAAATTTTGCCATTCCACTGATTCTCTAACATCCTCTGATCATTGTATATTCTACAAACCATCACATTTCCTATTTCTACCACAAAACACCATGTATCAACATAGTCTTCCTTGAAAACTTGTGCTCCGCCATTTTTTTCTCTATCAGTTAAATCCACACTCGAGCTCACATTCTGTCCACCATCCATCCACTGTCTTGTTCCATGCATCCTCATTTCTGCCACTAGACACCGCCTTTGACGAGGTCCTATCTACGTTCTTTGTCTGACACCTGATCCATATTCCTTCAACCTTAAGACACCGGTTCGACGATCAAATGTCACAACTCTTCCTACCCCGACTAGTTCTCTCTGTGCTTAACGATGATCAATGCAATGTTCCTTCCTAGTTGGACATGCTTTCTCCCTTCTAAACGTCGCAACTTTGTGCATTTTTGCATAATGCTTAATAATTATATATGCCACTCGCATCACTTAAACATCACTCAAGTCATAATATAAATATATATATATGTATATATATATATATATATATATACATATATGATATAACATACACACACCACACACACACACATATATATATATATATATAAACAACAACATATACATATTATATATATATATATATGTGTTATATACATATATATATATATATATACAAATACAATACATAACATATATACATATATATATAATATTATATATATATATTATATATATATATATAATATATAATATATATCAAAAAAGACTATAAATTAATTAATAAATATTATAAATAGTTAATTAAAAGAAATTAATTATTTATATAATAATTGTTTAAAAGGAAATTATTATTATATTATAAGATAATTATAAAAAAAGATTGAAGGTAGGGTCCACCAACAAAAAAGAGTAAGATGGTGAGCAATGAAGAATTAGAAGCAAACGTTAATTGTCACTGAGACAATGTCAACAATGTAAATTGTCACTTCAGTAACATAGAGAAATCACAAGTAAAGTTTAGAGAAGAACAAAAGAGGTTGACATTGATGATGAAGCAAATACTACAAAAATACATCAAAATTAATGAAACCACTAAAAGACTTGATGACCATAGTGAAAAACTTAACCAATTAATGGAAAAAGTGAACATGCTTGCAATTCAAACCTAGCAAGGACAAGAATCCAGCCCACAAAATACAAATGTGCATGAACATGTTGATCCTCCTAAGATATGCTTCTCAAGTACCCAATATTACACCAAATTTGCAGAAAGGGACTATCAATGGATTAAAACTGAGCTCCCAAAATATGATGGTAAAGATCATAAATGCACTATTGCTTGGGTTAATAAAATGGAATCTATTTTTGAATCAAACCCACTAATAGGTGAATGAGAGAAAATCATGACCACATCCAACAATTTGGAAGTAGAGGCATATGATTGGTTCCTATGGTGGTGTGGAAAATGTGACTCTCATTCCTTTCTTTGGAATAACTTTTTGGATTCTCTGCTAAGAGGGTTTTATGAAGAATAAGAAGATGATGTCTACAAAATATTTATTCATTTTAATAAAAAAATGGTACGTTAGTGAATAAATCCATGAATGGGAAGTGTTAGCTATACGACAAAGAGGATTTACTGACGAACGACTACTTAAAATGTATAAATGTGGACTTAGGGATTATATCTGTGCATAATTAAAATTGTACAGACCTAAAACTATCAAAGAAGCTACAAATGAAGTAAGGCTTATTGAACAAAATTTCATCATTCAAGGAAGAAGAAGACCAACAACAATACTTAGGTAAAAGAGATGCAAACAAATGTAGATATTGTGGAGACAAATGGAAATTAGTACACATATTCCTTAAAAATAAATTGTATACTTATGAAGTTGAGAAGGAATCAGACACTTCTAGTCATGAGTCAGAAAAAAGGATAAAAAGGAAAAATAATTGTCGCAAGTGTAGAGAAAATTGGACATCAGGACATAAATGTGAAGACACGTTCTTATGCTACTATAGAATAGTAGATGGAAGGAAAGTTAAAGTATAAAAATATGATGAATAAATTGTTGTTACATAGAATGAAGATTTACATTTTGAGGAACCATTATTAGCCACAATCTCATGTGTCCAACAAAATCATGGTGAAGAAAACAATTCTTCAAAAAGTAAAAAACAACAAGTCACTACAAAATATGTTCCACTCCTTCAAAAGCAGAGAATCTAGTCTCCGAGATGAAAGACCATTAAGCTTACTACTCTAGCAACAAATATGACAAGGAGAGTACACCCTAAAAACCTAAAGCTTAAAGGGATCATAAGAGGAAGAAATGTTGATATACTTGTAGATTCTATTAGTACTCAGAATTGTATAAACAATGATCTTGCTAAACAACTTGATATTTGTATATGCCCAATCAAGGACCTAACCATGTCCATCTCTACTAGGAAAAAGTTTGAAGAGATAGGAGTATGCCATAATTTTTCCATCTAGATACAAGAACTAGAGCTATAAACAAATCTATTCTCCCTACCACTCAAGGAAATGGATGTAGTTCTAGGTACATAATGGTTAACACTACTAGGAAGCTATACTACAAATCTTGAAGAACAGTTCATGGAGTTTAACTAGCAAGGATGACATTAAAAATTATATTGTGTTAATGATTCCAATTTCAAGGAAGGTATAAGTATGCATGAGGAATTCACCAAGCACAAACAAAATCAATGTAAAGATGCCATTCCATAGCAATGTGTTCAACTAGAGAAAACCTTTCTTGTTATGATTTGACGACAAAGAATATTTAGAGGGGGTGGAAACGCTATGAATAAAATATTCATAAATAAAATTAATTAAATAATAATATTAACAATAAATTAAATAATTTAATTAATTAATGACCCATTAATTATGAAAGGGAGAAGGCCAAAAGGTGTGACCACTCACCTTTGTGGCCATTCAATTCCTATATAGGAACACCTCCATGAAGGATTGTAATGACCATTCAGTTGATATTTATATAATTACTTACTTATTGCACTTACATATACAATTTACACACAAATATTCTTGTGCACCAAGTTTCTCTCACTTCGATGGAACTAATTCTTTCTCACACTTGTGTAATTTGAGTGACAAAGAGAATAATCTCTCATTAGCGGAATTTTGAGGTCTAAAATGGGCCTCCGAAGGAATTATAAAATAATAGTTGAAATATAAAATAAGATTAGATTACATTGTCAAATTTTAGAGGGAAAAAAGAAAAAACTACTTTTTCAACTCATATTTTCAACTTATCTCCCTATGGGTTTACTTAAATTTCGAATGATAAAACTTGTTGGATGCATAATTTTATTCTTCATCCAAGGAGTACCCATGTTGCATACTTTTGATGGACTCTGCTACACAAAAAATGAGAAAAACATGGAAAATGTGATTGCAATCACAATTTTTCATGTATTTCTCATTTTTCGTGTAGTAGGGTCCATCGAAAGTATGCAACGTTAGGTACTCCTTGGATGAGGAATTAAAATTTTCATCCAATGAGTACTCCAACTCCAAATTTGAGTAAAACCTTAGGGAGATAAGTTGAAAGCACTAGTTGAAAAAGGTAGTTTTTTTATTTTATTATTTTTTAATCTTTTTATCCTTTCACCCAAAAATGGTGAATCGTCCCCTATGGTTGACATCATTATCTTGAATCTTATTGGTTCTTATAAAGTTTATTTTAGTTGTAAATTTTTCTTAGGAGGGCCATTTTAGACCCCAAAAGTTCTCTAATGATCCCTTTCTCACACTTTACTAATGTTTGTGAGGAAGAAAAGAAGCAAAATGCTTTCTCAAACCTTAATAATTTTTGGCAGAAGAAGCACTAGCTTTTTATGACACTTTTATATTTATAGTGATTGGGCGTGGGGGGAGGAGGGTGGTGGGTGGCTTCATTATATCATAGGTTAATAATTTCAGGAAATAGAAGAAGTAGTAGCACTTTCTCACAATTTAGTAAATTTTAGGAGAAATAGAAGGAAAAATGATACTTTCTTGTAATTTTGTCACTTTTTTCTTGTAAGAGGAGAAATAAAATTGGCCCTTTCTCTAACTTCTGTAGTATGAGTATCAGGAAAAAGATAAAAAGCATTGGCCCTTTTTCAAAAAAATTATATTCAAATGAAAATTAGAAGGAGCATAGGACCTTTCTCACACTTTCATTATTTTATTAAGAAAGATATGGATAACTAACTATTCCTCACATTGTACTAATTTTTGGAGGAAGAGAAGGAGCACTAGACATTTTTCTTAGTTGATTAATTTTTGGGAGGAGCAGAAAGAGAATTTACCCTTTCCACAATTATGCCCTTCATTTGAGAAGAAGATGGTGCTTGGGCCCTTAATAACACTTTTGTAATCTAAGTGAGGAGAAGTTCAACTAACATTTCTCACACTTTATTAATATTTAGAGGGAAAATAATAAGCATAATCCCTTTCTCACACTCTAACAATTGTTTTTAGTTGAAGGAGCAGAGACACTTTTCTATTTAGAGGATGAGGAGACAAAGAATTATTCGTTTTCCAAATTTATACCATTCAAGAAAGGACAAGAAGGGATATAATATTTTTCTCACACTTTTCATTGAGAAAAGTGTTCCCATCCATGACAAATTCAAGTAATTGTTGTAAAGTGAAAACGTAAATACAAGTTGAGGGAAATTTTGTTGATTATTTTTTGATGATTACTATTGAGATATATACTATAATTGAAAGCATGTTTTCTATAGATAAAGTGTTAAAAATAATATGAAAATTGGTTCGTTGGATAGACCTTTGAGATATGTTTCTAGTGGCATATTACACTCTAAAAAACTCTTAAGGAATCAAAACTTATGATATTTTGAATTTTGGAAAGGTTTCATAGGCACATGGTTCCGCACAAGCTAAGAGACAGTGCGAGACAGGCTTTTGCACATTATTTAACCTGAAATTTCAATACATGGTGTGGAAATTTTGTTTTGAAATCCTAGTGATGCCATGGACTCATGGTTGACAGAGTTTGTGAATGGGAACTTTCCTAGCAACTAATGCACAAATTTCCATTCACGTTGTTAGGACCCAAAATTGACCAATTTTGACCTTATATTTCCATCATAATATTATCCTTTTTTCAGTCATAAGCTATAAGTTTTGATCGTACAATGACTTGATTACCCCAATGTATGGAGTAACTTCCCGCATATCTATATGTTTAATTGTTCACTGCATATTCGTAAGTACCTGTGTATTTATCTTTGGAAAGCTAACTGAATTGCTAAGTAATTGTCTTAAGCTGCAGGAATTATAACCTACAGTTGCTGTAACACCAAAAAGAGCAACTACGTAGTTTCTACAACACCAGAAGCAGCAACTGCGCAGTTGATATAGTCAGCAACAGATATTATCTAAAGCAGGTATTTTTGCACCAGCTGAGAATCACAACGGCAACTATCTGAGATGTGATTGTCCAAAGTAAGAAGAATACAACCACCAAAATAGCACGGGGAATCGGCGAGAGGAATGTGCATATCCCAAGGAAGACGGACGAAGACACTTATTAGCTGTGTAACAGTCTAAACAAAGAATATATCATTATATTGTTGCAACAACATCTCTGTATTTCTTATTTTTGATTAAACGGGTCAAACAACTGAACCGTAACAATCTATTGTAATAGATGTCTCCTCTATAAAGAGGAGACATCTACATTAGTCAAGGAGAGTCTGGAAGAGCATTTTGTAAAACTATCAGCAATTCTGAACTTCACTGTATCTGAATTTTTGACGGATGAATAGAAGAATGTTCTGAGTATTTAAGCTATTCTTCGCATTCTAGGGAATCTTGTGAGAAGGACTGGGCCCACCTTCCTCACAAGATTCACCCATTTACTTTGCTGTCAAGTGTGTAAGTGTGTGGTGGTTTCTCTTTATAGATACTCTGTTTTGGACTTTGTAGCATCACCTCTTGAAGTTCTGTTTTGTTAGCACTCTGTTTTATTAAGTTATTCGAATTGTGCAAGCGTGTTTCACCGGTGAATCTAAGTGAAGTTTGTGTTAGCAATCTGATTCCAGGGGCAGGTGCTGAACGTCCTCATCTGGAGGATAGGGTCCTGATCCTCTGCCAACAGAGCATCCATTTCCTTGTTTCTTAGATCTGTAATTTTAATCAATTCTTTTTTCAGCATTGTGATAACTTAGTACTGGAATTAAGTATACTACAGCTTTCAATGCTTTTAGAATTTAAGTACAGACAGTACGCAGTGGCCTTTGGAATAAAAAGACTTTCCCAGGTTGACAATTAATTTGGTACTTGATTGTTTAATTGATAAACAATTCAACTAGCCAACACACGTCATGATTTTTTTTGAGTGGAGATATTAATGGTGAATGTGTTGGGAAACTTAATAGAGTCCATGAGAGATAGAGAATTGTAAAGCACTAGAAAACAATGGGAATTCAACATTTGACCCATTGGAAATTTAATGAAGGAATGTTGAACAATGAAATTTGTCATAATTCCATTGGATGGCAATGATGATCTGGAAACAAGTTGGCAACGATGTTAGCATATGATGATGTGATATATGACACGTGGCATGTTGATTTGGAATTTTCGAGTGAAGAAATGGCCCTTTCTTAGGTGACACATGACATGTTTATGATGTTGTATGATAGTTGACAAACCCTATGATATGCAGGTAAGTCTATGACCAGACATGAAAATTCATAGTGTGTAATAGGGGATTCTATGGTGGCATGGTTAACAGAGGTGTGTGATAGAATTAATTCTATCAACATATGTGAAAATTCACATCTTGACACAAAGGTTTACGATGAAGAACTTAGGCAAATGATGATGCAGAGACCAAAAGTGATAGATGGGAAGTTTAATCTTAGAAAACATTCCTTCGCAAAGGTTATACATGGCGATGACTATTGCTAGTTGACATTGTGGGCCAAGAGAAAGACAAATGGTAGGCTGATGAAATGCAAAGTATTGGGATACGTGCTATATGGTTGTGTCTGTAAGATCTTTCCTCTATTATTAATTTGTTGTGCTTAAGTCAAAAAATTCTTAAGGGTCCTCCAAGCTTATTATAAAAGCACTTTTGGTGCAAATGCATCGTTCTAGATTTTAGTCATATGTCACCCTAGAAATAAAATTAAGGGTGCAAAAATTTCAAATGTGTGTGATTCTAAGTGCTCTCTATTCTTTAGCTAAGGTTATCGACAACTATTCTTATGTTCCATGAGCTATAATATTAGGGAGTGACATTATTTTGAATTTTTTGTTTTACCAATTGATTGAAACTTGGTGTTGTACATTATAACCTATGTGTTCTAGTGCGAAAATTAATATAGAAAAAAAAGTTGACATGAAACAAAAATAAAAAATGTCAAATTGCAATGCAAAACCCATTCAGGAGAGATCTTGATTGAAACATAGGTGAACAACTAGGTCAAGCTGAATAAAAAAGAAAAAAAAAAACTAGAACAATGATGTGGAAAATTGTTAAATCAATAACCAAGCTAAAGTGAAACTAATTGAAAAACCCAATATTAACAAATCAGATGAGAAGAGAGTTAGCTCTAAGTCTATATAAATATTAGCAACATTATAAATAATTTATATGAATAGAGGTATTTAAGGTATTGAGAAGCTTGTATCTTGACAGAGGATCAAATGGGTGATTTTGAGAACAATAGAGAATTTATCTATGAATATATGATAGAGATTCCTTTTTTATCTGAGTTTGAATATTTATGAAAGAGGGATATGAAGTCATGTGCACTTAGGTGCTTCCAAAATAGAGAATTGGAGCTTTGTTTCAGTTGGTGTTGATAAATAAAGAGTTGGTGCTTCCCGTAGGTTGGTGCCTAAAAAATTAGCAAGTTGGTGCTTTCAAAGAGAAAGAAGTTTGAAACCTTTTGTAGGTTCTATCCTACCCAAAAAATGATGTAATATAAAGTTAGAGATTTATTTTTCATCATAATAAAAATAAATTTGTGGTTTTTCCAATTGGGTTTCAATGTTAATATATTTTGTCCAAATTGTACGAGTTTGGCGTACTGATTCATTATTGTGTTTCTAATATTGTTTCTTTGAGTAAGGAATTCTCAAAATTGTTAAAATACTAATTCATCACCCTCGTCTCAATATTCTCCTAGCCTTTGACAATTGGTATCAGAGCCATGTTCCTTCAAGATCAATCTAATAACTGGAAGGAAGAACAAGGAAAATGTCTAACTAGGATGGAGGACCACCAATACGGATCTAATGTTCACTAGAACAAACTATACATTCTTAAACATAAGAAAGAACACTTACTTACATTCTCTTAGTGCAAATTTCTGGGACACTATGCAAGATGGTTATGAAAATCCACAAGTTAAAATTAGTAGAGATTATATGCTCGAATTCACCTATAATGCTAAGGAAATGAATGCACTCCTTGCTAAAAAACCTGAATCTGAATTGGTGAAGGTCATGGATTGCATCACTACCAAGGAATTATGGGAAAAAACAAGTTGTTGAAATGAAATGAATAGTTATGTAAAGAATGCTAAAATTCAAGGTTGAATAATGCAATTCAAATCATTGCAGATGCATGAGGATGAGGAAATAACCAAATTATTTCTTGAAGAAAATTACGTAGTGAATAAAATAAGAGTATAGGCTTTGCTATTTATAGAGCCAAGCTTCCTATAAGTGTATCTTAGATAAAGCTTGGAGTGTATTATAACGAGCCTTGGCTTCTCCACAGTGAAAAGCTAGTATATCTCTTTGGAGGAGTAGGTGGTGGTGACTGTAACGTTCTACTATCAGGACTAGTGGTTGGTCATAGTTGTCTCTTTGGTTAGATCTTTCACTTTGTTAATATAACAAAGCCATCACATTTCATGCATATGTTTTTATTATATTTCAGCTATCTTGGTTACTGTAATGATATATGTAATTGTTGTCTATGCATGTATGTATGGAATTTTCTATATATGTTTGTATGAATCTTATCGAGATGTTTTGTTGGTTTAACCATCACCTTGGATCATTGGCTAACTTTCTTTCCAGCTTTTGATGTATCTCTACTTGTGTGTTCCCTTCCAAGTTGTGTGTTATCATGAGTTTCCAAGGGGCGCATTCATTTCCCTGTTCCATGTGTTAGAGTCATTAATGAACCCTCCTTGAATTGCTGCAAATGTCATATCCTTGCTACCAACAAGGAAATCTTACTCACCTCTGAGCGTAACCTCGGTCAAGGCGATATTGTACTACCCACTGTTGGGACTCCTACACCAAATGGTATGAGGTCTAGTTGGGACTTCTTACTGGGGAGATCCCTTAACATGTTGGTGGGTCAAACACTGTAAGAAAAGCTAATTCATCTCCCCCTACAATTAACCATGTAGCATCTTAGTCAATGTTTTCTCATTCACACCCTTTGACATCAATAACAAAGATTTTCTATACTCCCCCTACAACTAATCTCCCCATGTCATTATGTTGTTCCTATGGATGTGTCATCTCCTCACTAAATAATATCTCTTATTTAGATATAGTTGTATTGATTTAAACAACTACCTTCTTTATTTGTAGAGAAGATACAATTATGAGGAGAAAGATATTACTCCTATCTTCTACCTTAAATGCTCAAAAGATTCTCATGCTAGGGATTGAATGAAGATATCAACATCCTCCTCTTTTGTGGGTAATTACTCTAGTTTTACAACATTATTCACAACATGTTCTCTAAGAATGTGGTGCTTTATGGGAATATGCTTTTTCTTTGAATCCATAGGATTTTAAGATATGTTTCTAGCACTTGTGTTATGATAGATAATGGGAATAAGATCTTATAAGTTACATTCATATCCTATAAAGTTTGATTTATCAACAAAATATAAGTGTAGATAGATGTTGCTATAATGTACTCTTCTTTAGCAATATAAAGAGAGATTGATTCATACTTCTTATTCAACCAATCCATTAGGAAATCTCCAAGAAAGAAATCACCTCCACCTATGTTTTTCTTATCATCTACATTTCTTTCCTAGTCAAAATTTGTATATGTAATTAATAAGAAGTTTTTACTTCAAGGATGCCATATCCCATAATCCATTGTAGCTCTCAAATATTTGAGTATTTTTTCGCTACTAGGCAATGAAATATTTTGGAGATTGATTAATATCTTCCAAAAAAACCAACATCTTGCATAATATATAGTATTGAAGTTGTTAGATATAAGAGGATACCTATTATCAACCTATATATTATCTGATCTGCCTTATATGACTCATCATATTTTTCTAATCTTGCATTGAGTGACTAGTGTAATATTGACTAGTGAGAATTCTTCTATTCCAAATTTATTCAGCACTTCTTTGAGGTACCTTCCCTAAGAGATGAATATTCCTTTTTTTTATTATGTAATATTTAAATTAATAAAGAATTAAAGTTCTACAAGAATGGATATTTCAAATTTATGTTTCATATTAGGTACAAACTTTTTATATAGCTCACCTATATCTCTACCAAGAATAGTATCATCAACACAAACAACAACAATCAAAAGATTACCATTTCTTGATCTTCCATATTAGTTGTTTCTTATTCCTCCTCTTTTGAGCCCATGTTATAGTATATATTTATCTAATCTGGAATATTATGCCATAGGTGCATGTTTAAGATCATATAGTTCCTTTTTCAACCTACATACATCACCAAAAAATTTGATAGTTGAAAACCTTCAAGTTGTGCAATATAAACTTCTTCTTCAAGATAACCATTCAAATAAAGTTGATTTTACATCAATAAGATATATCTCAAAAATTTTGTCACTGGAAAATACTAAAAACATTCTTACATCCTCTAATCTAGATATAGGAAAAAAAATTGGCATCAAAATCTAATCCTTTAACTTCGGCATAACCTTGGGATACCGATATGGCCATATTCCTCACTAAATTTCCATATTCCTTTAGCTTATTCCTTAACACCCATTTTGTGCCAATGACACTTTTGTTTTCTAGTATTGGAACCAATCGTCAAGTCTAATTCTTCTCAATTTGATCTTGCTCTTCATTCATAATTTTTATCTAATTTTCATCTTGGATAGCCTAAGAGAAACATTTTGGTTCAATCATGGACAACATAACAATATGTGCTTGATTAGGATGATTCATCACTCTCATTATAATTTCAACTCCAGCATCAAAATCACCTATAATATAGTTAGAAGGATGATGCTTTTGAAAATACCTTGATGGATTTTTGCATGTTCATTGACTTCTTCCTCAAACTGTTCATCATGATATTCATGGTTGGCCTTTCCATTTGAGCTAATACATGTTGGTTATTTGTATTTTATAGGAATGGACTCATCCACTCTCACGTCAATGTTTTGTACTATTTTTCTTAAGTTCTTATCATAACAAATATAACATTATTGTTATGTGAATACCCAAGAAATATACCTTCATTTTCTATGGAATCAAACATTCCAATCTTCTCATCATTACTTTTAATGTAGCATTTATTGCCAAAGACTTTAAAGTTCTTGTTTGTTGCTAACTTTCCATACTGTAGTTCATAGCAGGTTTTTTCATTAGTTTTCCTAAAGTGACCTTTATTCCAAAAACTATTGATGTATGAATAGCTTCATCCCAAAACCTTTGTGGTATATTTCTCTCATACATCATTTCTCTTACTAATTGTTGTATTAACGTATTTCCCATTTAATTACATCATTCTATCGCAGAGTATCTAGAATGGAGAGTTTAATTTTTATGCCATGTTCCTTACAATATTCATCAAATTCTTTAGAGATGAAATCTCCACCATTGTTAGATCTTATACACTTTCTTTTGTAGCCAATTTTATTTTTGGCCATAGCTTTAAAGACTTTAAACTCTTCAAAGGTTTCTAACTTTTCTCTTGAGAATACTACCCAAACAAGACTTTTTTAATGAACAATACTGATCACAAAATATCATTTACCATTTGGATTTTGAGTTGTTTCAACACCACATAAGACCATGTGTACTAGTTGTAATGACTTGGTAGATGAGTTTTCTTTACTTTTAAAGGGAAACGTAATTTTCTTACCGATCTAGCATGACTTGAAAATTTTGTTTTATGGTTTATAGATCCTCCAAAAATACCTTATAGATTTCTTTCTTTTCAACTTCATGCAACAATCTTGTTGAAGTTGAGATCTCATAACATTTTCTTCCACAACCTATTTTCATCACATTTCCGAGAAAAACATTTTTCATTATTTTAATTTAAAACATAAACATTATTGTTTGTCCTAACCACTATAACTGCTACTTCACCTGAATCAAATTATTTAATTTCACAACCATTGAAACAAAAATGAATATTTTTTCCGTAATCACACATCTGAGAAGACTCAACAAACTATGTTTCAAAACTTCAACAAATAAAACATCTTTCTCTTTGTCTCCTCCATTTACAAAACTAATAATGCCTTTTCCCATGATTTTACCTAGAGCGTCATTTCCAAAACTGACATTACCTTTTCTATCTTATTTTAGTGATATAAATGTATGTGTATCGTCCTTCATATGCTTTGAACACCCACTATCTACATACTAATCATTTCCCTAATTTTGTTCACACAACACAACACCATAAATTTCACTTATTTCTTCCTTTTTCTACTATCATACTTTGGGATTTCCTTTTTCATGTTTATTCTTAATATATTTTCTAATGCATTTACCTACCTTATGCCCATAATTATGACAATTATAGCATTTCCACATGTCAACCAAAGGAGAAAACGAACCGTTGTTCCTAGGTATATTTCTCTTTATCCTAGAAAATCTACTATTTAATAGATAGAATATCCTCCTTTGACTTCTAATTTTCCTATATCTTAAATATACTCTACAAATTTCATTTTTATGTCCATATTTCATGAATGTAAGGGGATAAGTAGGATATATATTTTCAAACCTGGGAACAATTATTCTACTAAATTTTTGTCATCTTCTCCTTGGAGGCACAATAGTTCTTTGTTAAACTCTATGGTTGATTCATGCATTTAATCTTTCCTTCTAATTTTTTACTTTCACTCACTTTTATCTAGATTCTCTTTTTTTTTTTTTTTTCACGCTTTCATTTGTGGTTAGATTCTTTATTTGTACCATACTATAGTTGCTTAACTATTTCAACAACGGTGATGGGTTCCTTGCATTTAATTTTTATTGAACTTGACTCTCCTCCATAGTCCAAACTAGTCATGATATGAGGGTATCTTTGAAAATTTAGAATTTCATCCACTTTACTAATCTCTTCGATAAACTTTTTGTTGATTTAGTGGTTCCTTATTCTTGTCTAACTCTTTTCTATAGGTGACAACCTCCCCATCAATATTTTCACATAAATTTTATTTTTTCTTTCAGCTACTCCAACAAAGTATCTTCAATTTTCTTTGTTTCTTCAATTTTCAAAAGAAGAGGTTTGAACATTTTAGTGATAATTTTTTATTTTTCTAAGTTTTCTATCATTTCTTTTTACATCTTATTCTTTTTCCATAGCCTCTAAATTTCTTCTAAAGCACTAATCAGTTTTCCTTCGGTTGTGTAGAACACAACCCCCCCATTTTTGATTTGTTCACTTCAAATAATGGGGACCCTTTCTATAAGAATTTTGGCTAAACACCTTTTAGGATTTTTATTTAGTTGATTATGCCACGTGATTGTTAATTTTTCATTTTATTTGGATTCTTAATTTGATTTCTTTGTTAAAATTGATTTTTCATAAGCTTCCCATTGATGCTTGTTTTACCTCATTTGGTCAATTGGTTTGTAAATGGCACTGCTTTGAGAGTCTAATCATTTATGTAGCCTGGATTAAAAATGCATAAAATGTACAATATTGCATTTTGTAAATAAAATAGGTCAATAACACATTTATTTCAAATATTTACCCCTAGTTAGTTATTACTAACATTTTTCATTTTTCAGCCAAATCATGAATTATCAAGATTTTAGTAATTTAATCCAATTTCCCAAATTGATTACTAATCTCGAAAAACCAAAATTTCAAACTGGCTGTAGTTTAAAAAAACTAAAATTTATAAAATAAAAACCAAAAATAAAAATTGATATTTAGTGTTAAATTTTAAATTAATTAAATTAAATTAAAATTTAATACATAAAAAAACCAACTTAATCGCATTGGGAGTTTACATCGCATTGGGGATTTGCAATTTTCAAAACAAACCCTTGAGACCTCCATTCCCCGATCACCAATATGCGATGGTGATAAGTCAAAAGGTGTGGCATTAACTTATGTTATAAAGTTTATAACACATTTGTTGTTGTTTAACTTTTACTCATACATATGAGTAAAGAGGTAGGATAGTGGTAGGTTAATATTAAAATAGTTATTTTAGATTCAATAATTAATTTATATTAATTAATTTAATTAATATATAAAATTTAATTAATTTAATTAAATTAAAATCTAATGTTATTTAAATTAATTAATTATATAAATAGTTGATATAAATAGTTAGTTAGATTAATGACTAGTTTAGTCATAATTAACAATTAAATTATAATTAATTATTAAATAATTAGAGTCTAATTTAGGATTAGATTTTTAATTAAAATTTTGAATTTTAGCCCAGCAACAGAAATTCCAGATTTATGCCAGATTTGACTCATCAACTTTGGAAGCTCATTAGAATGAGTTTTACTTGGCCAAATGAGGCCGAAGATGGACTCATTGGAAAGATAAAATTAAGGAGAAAAATTTTGAGGAGTTTCACTAATAGATTTGGTCACTAATTGGGTCAAAAATCATGCAGAAGATCAAGCTCTAAAATTTCTAAAACAAAATCAATTTTTTAATATTTTCTGCATTTTCATTTGTCCAAGCCTCTTCAAATTGTAGATCCATTTGTCAAAAATATTCGTGGCCAATTAAACCATCCTAGGCATCAATAGAGAGCTTATATTTTATTTTCAATGATTTATTTAAATAGAATTTGATTGCATTTGTTTTAAAAGCCAGAAATGATATTTTGATTTTATTGATTGCATCTTAATTTATTTTGAATTCTTTTTGTAGGAAAACAGTGGAAGAAATATGGACAAAAGGATCTCGGTCAATGAGAATGCTCCAGCAATTGAAGATTAGAATTTTTGAGAAAATAAAATAGGATTGGACAGATTTCTCTTCAACAAACTTTCCTCTCAAGAATTCCTTTGCAAATATTATAAATAATAGATTGCAGAATGTAATGAAGGGCTTCTTTCCTCTACAATTCTGGAATTCTAAAAGCACTTTCGTAATAGGCATTTGGAATTGTAGGTGAGAGAAGTGGAATCTCAGATCTGGAGATTATTGAGGTTTTTCTTCTACATTCTGAGTTATGTATAATGAACAGAGTTTGCACTATTGTAGCTCTGGTTTTGAAAGTAGAAGCTTAGGCATTGTAAAGGATTGTTAGAGACCGGAGCTGGAGAAATGGATTCAATAAATTGGTATTTCGAATACTATTATTTTAAATGCTAGTTTTATTTTATGATAACAAGAATTGTGTCAATTTACTTACATATTTGTGCACTTTTGTCGGTATGGGTAATTTGCCTCTATTTTATGTTGTTATTTATCTCTGCTCTTATGGGATGAATTCTGATTTCTGAGTAACTATTTACTCATAAATCTGTCTTTTAATACTGATTAATAAATAGTGGTATGTTGTAAACTTTTTCCTCATATTATTATTTAATTATTCAAGTTACTGATTAAATGATCAAGATCATTCTGAGAACTTCTTCCTGAGTGTTGATTGATTGATTATTTCAGTCAAAAGGTCTAAATAGGATGTGTTTTGGTATCCATAATGTTAGTTAATTGAACTACTTCATTAACACGATATTTATTATAAACACGACACATTTCAATCCCAATATTATAAATACATGCTCTTGGTTGGGTTAGATCTATATCTGCCTAATTGAGATAGGCTTAAGATAGTTTCTTTTGCTTGCATCTTAGAATAAGTTTGCATTTAGATTAATTTCTACATTCTTTTAAGTCCTCTTACCAAAGATGCAAACTTTAGTAGTGGATTGGCTGAGCCCTAAATCAGCTTAAGGATCACTTTCTTGCTTGATCAGCAAGAAGAATGATATGATGTTTCTTTTCCATTGGTGAATGAAAGTCATATTTTAAAGCCATTGGAAATTGAGAGAAGGTAACTGGACCTAGTTGAACCAGTTGGAACCACCATTCCAAATGGAAAAGGAGATGCTTTAAGGTCTGGACAGGGTGGTCATACCCCATGTTGTTGCAACGATTTTCGAGGCTTCAACACCTTCCAAGCCTACTTCAACCACTTTTTGATCACACTCTACATATTCTTCTTCTAGAGTGTCTAAAGCCATTATCATGAACTCATTTATAACCCATTTAGCTCTGTCCTCATTAGAGGATTGAGATTCTTCATATTTGAGGAACTGTTATCATCCTAAGTATTGAAAATTTTCTTTTTGATCTTCTTATCATTTTGCACTTTTCTATACTTATCCTTTTGTTTATGTTCATTCTTGATTTTTTTTTGTTGACACTTAGAAAAAAATGACCTACTTTACCACAATTGAAACACTTGAAAGGAAACGTACCTTTGTATTTACATGAATCTCTTTTCAATTAAAAAAAAATAAAAATTCCTCCTCTTCATTTGATTCATATCATCATTCATCTTTATGTTCTTTCGAATTTTTTTGTGCTTTGGAGGTTCCCTCTTTTATTGTAGTTCTTCATTTTTCAATTATCATTTCATAGGTAGTCATTGTTCCATCTATTGATCCAATGCTAGAGTGTTGAGAATTGTTATTTCTTCAATTTTTGATACCTAAGTCTTGAGTCTTTCATTGAGTGACCTCAATACTTTCTAAACTACAATCGACTCTTCTATTTTTTCATCAAGTACTCTCATTTTATTCACTACTTCATTCGCTTAAAGAAACAATTTGATTATTTCATCATCCTCATGCATCTTCAATGATTTGAATTACATTATTCAACCTTGAATTTTAGCATTCTTTACATAACTATTCATTTCATGACAACAACTTGTTTTGTCTCATAATTCCTTGGCAGTGATGCAATCCATGACTTTCACCAATTTAGATTCAGTTTTTTTAGCAAGGAGTGCATTCATTTCCTTAGCATTATAGGTGAATTCGAGCATATAAACTCTAGTCATTTTAACTTGTGGATTTTCATAACCATCTTGCATAATGTCTCAGAAATTTTCACTAAGAGAATGTAAGTAATTCTTCTTTCTTATGTTTGAGAATGTATAGTTTGTTCTAGTGAACATTAGATCCATATTGGTGGTCCTCCATCCTAGTCAGACATTGTCCTTGTTCTTCCTTCCAATTATTAGACTAATCTTGAAGGAACATGGCTTTGATACCAATTGTCAGAGGCTAGGAAAATATTGAGGTGAGGGTGATGAATTAGTATTTTAACAATTTTGAGAATTCCTTACTCAAAGAAACAACATTAGAAACACAACAATGAATTAGTACACCAAAATCATACAATTTGGACAAAATATATTAACATGAAAACCCAATTGGTAAAACCACAAATTTATTTTTATTATGATGCAAAATAAATCTCTAACTTCAAATTACATCATTTTTTGGGTAGGATAGAACCTACAAAATGTTTCAAACTTCTTTCTCTTTGAAAGCACCAACTTGCTAATTTTTTAGGCACTAACCTGCAGGAAGCACCAACTCTTTATTTATCAACACCAACTGAAAGAAAGCCCCAATTCCTTATTTTGGAAGCACCTAAGTGCACATGACTTCATATCCCTCTTTCATAAATATTCAAACTCAGATAAAAAAGGCATATCTATCATATATTCATAGATAAATTCTCTTTTATTCTCAAAATCACCCATTTGATCCTCTCTCAAGATAAAAGCTTCTCAAATACCTTAAATACCTCTTTTCAAATAAATTCTTTGTAATGGTTTTAATGTTTATATAGACTTACAGCTAACTCTCTTCTCATCTGATTTGTTAATATTGGGTTTTTCAATTAGTTTCACTTTAGCTCTATTATTCATTTAACAATTTTCCACATCATTGTTCTAGTTATTTTTCTTTTATTCAGCTTGACCTAGTTGTTCATCTATGTTTCAATCAGGATCTTTCCTGAATGGGATTTTCATTGCAATTTGACATTTTTTATTTGTGTTGCATGTCAATTTTTTTTCTATATTAATTTTCACACTAGAACACAAAGGTTATAATTTACAACACCAAGTTTCAATCAATTGATAAAACAAAAAATTCTGAATAATGTCGCTCCCTAATATTAAAGTTCATAGAACATAAGAATAATTGTTAAAAAAATTTTGCGCCCTTAATTTTATTTCTAGGGTGACATACGACTAAAATCTAGAACGTTGCATTTCCACCAAAAGTGCTTTTATAATAAGCTTGGAGGACCCTTAAGAATTTTTTGACTCAAGCACAAGAAATTAATAATAGAGGAAATATCTTACAAACACAACCATATAGCACGTATCCCAATACTTTTCCATGTCATCAGCCTATCATTTGTCTTTCTCTTGGCCCATAATGTCAACTGGCAACAGTCATTGCCATGTATAACCTTTGCGAAGGAATTTTTTCTAAGTTAAACTTCCCATCTATCACTTTTGGTCTCTGCATCATCATTTCCCTGAGTTCTTCATCCTAAACCTTTGTGTCAAGATGTGAATTTTCACATATGTTGATAGAATTATTTTACCATGCCACCATAGAATCCCCTATTACACACTATGAATTTTCATGTTTGGTCATAGACTTACCTCCATATCATAGGGTTTGTTAACTATCATACAACATTAGAAACATGTCATGTGTCACCTAAGAAAGGGCCATTTCTTCACTCGAAAATTCCAAATCAACATGCCACGTGTCATATATCACATCATAATATGCTAACATCAGTGCCAACTTGTTTGCACGTCATCATTGCCATCCAATGGAATTATGACATTTGTCATTGTGCAACATTCCTTCATTAAATTTCCAATGGGTCAAATGTTGAATTCCCATTGTTTTCTAGTGCTTGACAATTCTCTATCTCTCGTGGACTCTATTAAGTTTCCCAACACATTCACCATTAATATCTCCACTCAAAAAAAAATCACGACGTGAATGGAAATTTGTGCATTAGTTGCTAGGAAAGTTCCCATTCACAATCTCTATCAACCATGAGTCCATGGCATCACTAGCATGTCAAAACAAAATTTCCACACCATGTATTGAAATTTTAGGTTAAAGAATGTGAGAAAGACTGTCTCACACCTTCTCTTAGCTTGTGTGGAACCATGTGCCTATGAAACCTTGCCAAACATCAAAATATCATAAGTTTTGATTCCTTAAGAGTTTTTTAGAGTGTAATATGCCACTAGAAATGTATCTCAAAGGGCTATCCAACTAACCAATTTTCATATTATTTTTAACACTTTATCTATAGGAAACATGCCATCAAGTATAGTATATATCTGAATAGTAATCATCAACAAATACTCAACAAAATTTCCCTAAACTTGTATTTACGTTTTCACTTTACAACAATTACTTGACTTTGTCATCAATGGCAATGATTTTATCAATGAAAAGTGTGAGAAAAATATGATATCCATTCTTGTCCTTTCTTGAATGGTATAAATTTGGAAAACGAATAATTCTTTATCTCCTCATTCTCTAACTAGAAAAGTGTCTCTCCTCCTTCAACTAAAAAAAATTGTTAGAGTGTGAGAAAGAGTTATGCTTATTTTTTTCCCTCCAAATATTAATAAAGTGTGAGAAATGTTATTTGAACTTCTCCTCACTCAGATTACAAAAGTGTGATTAAGGGCCCAAGCACCATCTTCTTCTCACTTGAAGGGCATAATTGTGGAAAGGGTAAATTCTCTTTCTGCTCCTCCCAAAAATTAATAAACTAAGATAAATGTCTAGTGCTCCTTCTCTTCCTCCAAAAATTACTACAATGTGAGGAATAGTTAGTTATCAATATCTTTATTAATATAATATTGAAAGTGTGAGAAAGGTCCTATGCTCCTTCTAATTGTCATTCAAATATAATTTTTTTGAAAAAAGGCCAATGCTTTTTATCTTTTTCCTAATACTCATACTACAAAAGTTAGAGAAAGGGCCAATTTTATTTCTCCTCTTACAAGAAAAAAGTGACAAAATTACAAGAAAGGACCATTTGTCCTTCTCTTTCTGCTAAAAGTTACTAAATTGTGAGAAAGTGCTACTACTTCTTCTATTTCCTGAAATTACTAACCTATCATATAATGAAGCCACCCACCCCCCGCAAATCACTATAAATATAAAAGTGTGATAAAAGGCTAGTGCTTCTTCTACTAAAAATTATTAAGGTTTGAGAAAGCATTTTTGCTTCTTTTCTTCCTCACAAACATTAGTAAAGTGTGAGAAAGGGATCATTAGAGAACTTTTGAGGTCTAAAATGGGCCTCCTAAGAAAAATGTACAACCAAAATAAACTTTATAAGAACCAATAAGATTCAAGACAATGATGGACCCCAAAATAGAGGATAGTTTTCGAGGCGAACCCTAGGCTCTGAGCTCTACCACCTGCAACCAATGCTCAGGCCTGCGCACCTGCACCACCAGCTACCCCCAGCGCGTCATACTTCTTAGAAACGTTAGCAATAACGGATCCGGGGCTCTACTGCGCAATACGTCATGTCCTACCTATTGGGAGGGGCAGGATCTCATGCCCCCTCTCCTTCAAATGATCGATTGGTGAATGGAGGCGCTCCTGTGACCTGCCCGTTTCCTCATAGTTCATCTACAGATCAAGGTCAAAGCTCTGAACAACCTGACAGATCAGAACAGCACACAATCATAGACAGAGAAGAGGTCAATGCTCCAAAGTCGTCACAACCAAAGACGTCTTCGGCAACATGCATTCCAAAATCGACAGAAAGAATCAAAGTTGAGCTACTGAGCCATAGAATCAATGGTGAGATACAATACATGAAAGACCATGCACTCATCGGAAAAGTCCTTGGCTTCTGGCCAACGGAAAAAGCCTTGCACGAATGGATCACCTCCAAATGGAAGCCTAAAGGACAAGTTTCACTGCTACTGGGCCCTAAAGGCTTCTTTACTGCCATATTCAACTGCCTGGAGGATAAAACCAGAGTATTTGAAGGCAGCCCCTACTTCTTCAACTCAGCTGGTCTCTTCTTGCGCGACTGGAATCCAGACACAGAAGATCTCAGTCATGCTCCAGTCTGGATACGCATGTACTCCCTTCCTTCGGAATACTGGAGAGAAGAAACTCTGAAGGACATCAGAGATCGCATTGGTACCTTCATAAAAGTTGTAGAGGAAACCAAAAATAGAAGATTCACCTCCTATGCCAGGATCTACGTCCAGATGCATCTAAATAAGACCCTTGCAGACTTGGTAAGTCTCTATCACAATGACTTTGAATGGATTCAACCTCTAGATTATGAACATATCCCGTTCCGCTGCCGTAAATGCCATGAACATGGCCATCTGTTTAGGGATTGTCCTCTGACCACCCAGATCAAATCTACTACCAGCGAGGTTAACAAAGACTCTGAGGGTTTTATTAAAGTGCCCCATCACCGTAGACATACCAAGAAACATGTTGTCACTCCCTCTAGCCCCAAGAAGGCCGACTCCCAGAATAGATTCCATATCCTTACCCCTCAAGATCCCTCTAACTCTATGCCAACAGACTCTCAAGGCACTCCGCTTCAACCATCGTCCTCTCAGGATCTCAAGAATCCCTTGGATCCTTCCACTTCGGTGCCCATCAGTTCTCCTCTTGTCTCAAATACAAAAATGCCGGCTACAGACGCTGACATGCAACCCTCAGCCATGGATCTCGACGCAGCTCTAGCTCTCAGTTTGTAAGAGGGGGTCACAGAAGATCTTTAGAGCATCCCCATTAACATGGAGGAAGATCACGAGAATGTAAGTCTGGATGGGCTGGATATACTCAAACTGGAAGATGCATGTAAGAAAAAAGAATATAATTCAATTCCCCCTTGGGAAATAGACAGATTAGAAGGCGTACTAATCAAAGCTCAACACCAAAAATGCCTTGGAATATAGATCGGTAGTCCATGGGATGACAAGAAAATCCTAAAAGAAACAAAGAAGAGAGGGCGCAAAACTGATCTACAGAGAACTATCATACTAGGAGAAATACTAATGGAATCAGGGAGATTCTGGAAGCTAACGAAGTTTTACAAGCCCCACCCCCATAGTTCCTCATGAAGCTCATCTCCTGGAACATGCGTGGGCTCAACAACCCCTCAAAACACAGAATGTTAAAAAACATGATACATTTAGAAAAGCCAGCAGTGGTCTTTCTACAAGAAACAAAAAGCACTAATATTGCTCTCGAAAAGATCCTCAACAAAGCCTGGAGTGGCAGTCGATCAGTTTCTGTGGATGCAGTAGGAGCTTCGGGTGGGCTTTCCATAGTGTGGAACCCGCAGATTCTTTTGCTTCAAGATTTCCATGCCACTCACCATTTCATTGAAGCCACGTTTCATCTCATTGGAATGGGTATACATGGGCATCTCACCAATACTTACTTCCCATAGGATCAACATCACAAACTAGAAGTTCTGGACACGTTAACAGACTTGAACTCTTCCAGACAATTCCCCCTTTGGATAAGTGGGGGCGATTTTAATATAATCACTCATCTAGAGGAAAAAAAAGGAGGGCACATGAAGCTAGAAGATGACAGCACAGGATTCAAAGACTTCATTCGCAGTAATCAGCTCATAGATATCCAAACTTCCAATGGAACTTACACATGGACAAACAAGCGCAGGGGTGTTCATAATATTGCCTCTCGGCTCGACTGCTTTCTAATCTCAGATAACGCTATTCATCTGGGTGGAGACATTCACGCCTCCATATTACCTCAGGGGGGCTCGGATCATTGGCCCATAATGCTGCCATGGACAAGACTGGGAAAACACCGCAATCAGCCCTTCCGATATGAAGCCTTCTGGTCCAGTCATCCCAATTTCAAAGAGGTGGTCCAAGTGGCATGGAAGTCCTTCTCCCCCGTAGAAGGAGCGAAGATGTTCAAATTCCAAGAGAAGCTCAAACAACTCAAATAAGTGCTGAAGGTGTGGAACAAAAACCACTTCGGGAACATCACGAACTCCAGGCAAAAATTAGAGAAGGAAATGTGCACTCTTCAACAAGCCATCATCCTAGAGGGCAGAACAGAGGAATTGGCAAACAAGGAGCAATCCCTCTGGACATCATTAGAAGCTCGAAGATTACAAGAGGAAATCCTCTAGTGCCAAAAATCCAGAATAAGATGGCTTAAGGAAGGGGAAAAAAATACCAAATTCTTCCATCGGTCTACTATTCAACGGAGAATGCATAACAATATTGCTTTCATTAATAACAGTTAAGGGGAGAAATTAGAAAAGCATGAAGACATGGAAAAATAACTCAGGGATTACTTTGAGGAGGCGCTCAAAGAACAAACTCGAAGCAGAACAACAAATATTCGAGAGGTCACGCGGCACATCCCCAAACTTATCAGACACAACAAAAATTTACTACAACCGGTTTCAAAGCAAGAGGTGGAGGAAGCAATGGCACAGCTAAAAGATGGTAAGGCTCCTAGACCTAGCGGTTTTACTTCTAATTTTTTTCACGACTTCAGGGACTTAATAAATACCGAGGTTTGGGAATTGGTGGAAGAATCTTGCTCCATGCACTGGCTCCTACCCTCCCTCAACTCCACATTCATTGCTCTGGATCCCAAAGGGGAGGAAGCAAATACACCTAACAAATTCCGGCCCATTGCCCTCCGTAATGTAATCTACAAACTTATTTCCAAAGTGGTGGCAGACAGGCTCAAACCTGTCTTGCCTCTTCTAGTCCTTCTGGAATAGATTGGATATGTCGAAGGACGCCAGATCATGGACGGTATTATCCTATCAAATGAGGTAATCCACTCCTTAAAAATCCTTAAAAAACCAAGCATGATAATGAAGCTTGATCTCTCCAAAGCTTTTGACAAGCTCAGTTGGGAGTATATCCAGCACATGCTGCTAGCCTTTGGCTTTAATGCCACCTGGACTCACTGGATTATGAACCTCATCTCATCTCCTTGCTTCTCCGTTCCTCTCAATGGCTCTCCGTCACAGCCTTTCCGCTCATCGCGTGGAATTCTGCAAGGGGACCCCCTCTCCCCCTTCATCTTTGTACTAATGGCAGAAGGGCTTAGTCTTCTCATTCATCATGCTGTCACATCTCAGGAAATCAAAGGCATAGCGCTTCATGGGCTTTCCCCCTTATCCCATCAACAGTTTGTTGACGACACAATGCTCTTTGGACATCCTTCATCTTCCGAAGCAAAATCCTTCAAAGCCTTGCTTGAGCTGTTCTCTGAAGCCTCGGGTACCTCAATCAATGCTTCCAAATCCCAGCTTTTCTTCTTCAATACCCCTGTCTCCACACAAAGAAATGTCACTCGCATCCTTGGATTCACTATTGTCGTTCTTCCCTCCAAATACTTAGGCACCCCACTAATGGTTTCTGCTCTCAAGCATGCGTCTTGGCGAACACTTCTAGACAAATTGGAAGCCGTACTCTCCTCCTGGACCTACATATCGCTCAATATAGCTAGTCGACTTATTATGATCAAATCTGTTCTCTAGACCATGCCTCTTTATCTCTTTTCCATTCTAGCCGCTCCAAAGTGGGTCCTCAAAGCCATTCGTAACCTTTAGAGGAATTTTCTATGGGGATCAACAGGTCTCAACAGGAAATGGGCCCTAGTCAAATGGTCAGAAGTATGCCAACAAAAATCCAACGACGGACTAGGCCTTAGGGATCCCTTTCACAGTAATCATACCATGGGTGCAAAAGTTTGGTGGAATTGGCTTGTAAAACCTCATATTCCTTGGGCAAAGCTCTGGCAAGCTAAATATGCGCCTGGCAGTCGCTGGGAGGATCTAATTAGAATCAGTCCAAGCATCTCAGGCTCCATGATCTGGAACGCGACAAAACTTCATAGTGCCTTCATCCAGGAGTACAATTTCTGGGAAGTTCATTCGGGGAACTCAGTGCATTTCTGGGAGGACTCCTGGTAGCAGCTCCCAAAACTTGCCTCAATCTTCCAAAAACCCCTCTGGAAGACTCATATGCAGCGCAACGATGTTGTTAACATATCCCAGTTCTGGCAGCAGCAAGAAAATAAAGATTACCAATAATGGAAGCCCGCTAGTTCTTGGCAAGTGGATTGGCAAGGAGAGACCTTCGCATACATTGAAAAAGAACTGAGTCACAGGAAAATCAAGAAGTCAAACAAGCAGGACAAAATGCGGTGGGGAAATTCAACAAAAGGAATCTTCACTACAAAAGAGGCCTATATTTTGCGGTACACACAAAGCAATAACGACAAAGATCAGCTATGGAATAACATCTGGCAGTCCAAACTGTGGCCCAAGGTCTCCACTTTTCTATGGCTCTTAAGCAAAAAGCGCATCCTCACCTACGATAATTTGCAAAGAAGGGTCTTTATTGGACCCTCAAGATGTCCAAATTGCTCACTTCAATCGGAAACCATTCTGCATCTGATGGAGACCTGCCCCCTTGCGGCTCAACTCTGGGATCAAATTGACAGATGTAATCAAAGAATAGGAAACCGTCAGGGGGACATTGCAAATTTGCTTAGAACCCGGCCCATGCTTCCGTATCAAAGCCCTTTGCTGAACTCTCTGTGGACTCTTATCCCAGGTTTTCTTTACCGGACCCTTTGGAAGGAAAGGAATAATAGAGTTTTTAATAATAGGAATCACCCTTTTGACATACTTTGGCTTCTCATCAAGCAAAGCATTCAAGAAACCCTTGCGCTGCGGTCATGGCAAGAAACTGATTGGCCATCCTCCCCCCAAGAGAAACTCATCTGGAAATCATGGGATCTTCACATATCCAGCGCTCCCTCCGCTCCCTCCCGATCATCTACCAAGCTCATCTCCCCTATGCATTGGACACCCCCAGCCTCATCATCATTCAAATTGAATTTTGATGGCGCAGCCAAAGGGAATCCAGGACCCGCTGGATATGGAGGAGCAATTAGAAATGATAGAGGTATCATCCAACATATTTTCTTTGGCTCGATAGGCAAAGACACTAATAATGTTGCAGAAATGGAAGGCCTATGTAATGGCATATGTGTAGCAGATCAGCAGGGGTTATATCCGCTGATAGCAGAGGGAGACTCTCTGATCCTCATCAATGCAGCAATTCGAATACAAGCAGGAACACCAGCTACCAAAGTAGCTTCTCATTGGAGATTGCTCAGCAGGCTAGAAACATTGGAGGAACGGCTCAGGAGCCCCAACAGTATTATCTTTCAGCATGTTAAGCGATCTGCCAACAAGGTAGCAGATCGTCTGGCCAACCAAGGAGTTGATCTGAATAGCCATCCCTACTCAGGCAATCTCAATGACTCAGAGGACATTCAAATTCAACAGGATTGCCTCTCTTTGGCAACTCAGGACCTTCAGTCCCCGGTTGCGGGTGTTTAATATGCCATTAAATGCGGGGGCGGCCTCATTACTGGGCAAGTGGCCGCCCATATCTGCTAGATGGCCCGATGATTCGAGAACCAGCCTCCTCTGTCCAGCCAGGATTAATGCAGCCATTAATGTCCATGGGAGATCAACTGTCCAAAGCGTTATAATCGTCGACCGCCTCGGCCCGCAGGTGCAAGGTGTGCAGTTGGAGTGTGTTGGAATGGTTAGCGTCTGTAATGTTGTTTCTTGGGATGTTAAGCTTGTGTGTTGTTTGCTCTGGTCTTGGATGAGTGAACAGTGGTTGCGTGTGCCAAGATTTAGACCTCGTCCCTCTGCACAGAAGGCCTTGGTCTTTACCTTGGGACGCCAGGGCATTCTTGTCCACCCGCTCAAGCTTGTTGTGGTCTCTGTATGCAATTTTTCCATTGGTGCTCTAGGCGATACTCGGCTTCGGTTTAGCTGGGTCCCTATGTTCAATTCACCCTTCAGCGCTCTGGGTGCTCCACGGATTCAGTTTATCTGCGTCCCTATGAGCAATTTGCCCTTCGGTGCTCTAGATGATACTCGGCTTCAACTTTGTCGGGCCCCTGTGAGCAATTCGCCCTTTGGTGCTCTGGAAAAATCTTGGCTTCAGCTCAGGGCGGTAATTTTTATCCCTCACACTTGCATTCTTTCAATGGTTTATTATCTTCTTTGTACGCTTCTGCACTGGTTCAAGGCTCTCTGTGGTTAAGAGAAAACATGGTCTCTGGGCAGCACTGTATGTAGGTTTGTTTCAGGATGCCGCGTGAAAGGCAACGCCTCATCAGTAGGTGGGGTGGTTCAAGGGGAGGTGCAAGAGGTTGAGCTTCCTCGCCACGATCCTCAGCCTCATTCGACTCCCCCTCTGAAGAAATTAGTTCCCCTGGAGCTAGACGGGGACGTGGCAGAGGAAAAATGGTGGGGAAGGGCAGCGGCATGTTCGTTTGGTTCTCATCCCTCCACCCGCTTCCGGTTTCCATGGGCCCTGGACAATGCCATTTACTATGTTTCAGTTCGGATCGAAAAATGTGAACATGCAGACAGGCCAGAGGTCCCTGCGGAGCCTCGGCCACCGTCGCCTGTTCAGTGTCCATGACTGAAGCCTGCGGAAGCCTTGGGTGCGATGGCGGGAACAAGTGAGCCTGCAAAGAACGATGCACCATATACAGATTCGAGTGCATCTGATCAGTATGCATGTCCAGTGGTGGAGGAGCAACCATCCACCTCCGTGGATGCTTAAGCCTGTTGGTTGGTTGTTCTGGTTGGTTTGGAGACTGCTCTTTCAGTCTCAGTACATCGGCATGGTGGTCACAGTGCGCAATGGGTGTGATTAGTCAATCTTGTTTTTTGGGTCGATTCACGTCGAAGTTTGTTTGTCTGTTATGTCTATAGTTATGTATCTGGGTTCTTCACTATTTGTAAGTTGTTCCCTCGCCTCGGCAGGGATTGGGAGTTTTTAGTATGTGTCCGGTATTATATGGGTTCTGGTTTGGGGTCAATGGATAGTCTTGTAGTCCTTCAGTCTCTCAGGCTCGATTTCAGTCATAGTTTGCAATACTGTTCAGATGTAGCCAGCTCATCATGGCGGATGTAACACATTTTGTACTGTTTTTTGTATAATATTAGAAGTAGCATGAATTACACAAAAAAAAAAGATTCAAGACGATGATGCCAACCATAGGGGACGATTCACCATTTTTGGGTGAAAGGATAAAAAGTATAAAAAATAATAAAATAATAAAACTATTTTTTTCAACTTGTACTTTCAACTTATCTCCCTAAGGTTTCACTCAAATTTTGAGTTGTAGTACTCATTGGATGAAAATTTTCATTCCTCATCCAAGGAGTACCTAACGTTGCATACTTTTGATGGACTAGCTACTACACGAAAAATGAGAAATACATGAAAAAATGTGATTGCAATCACATTTTCCATGTTTTCTCATTTTTTGTGTAGCAGAGTCAATTGAAAGTATGCAACATCGCTACTCCTTGGATGAAGAATAAAATTATGCATCCAACAATTTTTATCGCTCGAAATTTAAGTAAACCCATAGGGAGATAAGTTGAAAATACGAGTTGAAAAAGTAGTTTTTTCTTTTTTCCCTCTAAAATTTGACAATGTAATCTAATCTTATTTTATTATTTCAACTATTATTTTATAATTCCTTAGAAGGCCCATTTTAGACCTCAAAATTCCCCTAATGAGAGATCATTCTCTTTGTCACTCAAATTACACAAGTGTGAGAAAGCATTAGTTCCATCAAAGTGAGAGAAACTTGGTGCACAAGAATATTTGTGTGTAAATTGTATATGTAAGTGCAATAAGTAAGTAATTATATAAATATCAACTGAATGGTGATTACAATCCTTCATGGAGGTGTTCCTATATAGGAATTGAATGGCCACAAAGGTGAGTGGTCACACCTTTTGGCCTTTTTCCTTTCATAATTAATGGGTCATTAATTAATTAAATTATTCAATTTATTATTAATATTATTATTTATTTAATTTTATCTATGAATATTTTATTCATAACATTTCCACCCCCTCTAAATATGCTTTCTCAACAAATCATAACAAGAAGGGTTTTCTCTAGTTGAAGACATGTTATGGAACGGCATCTTACTTTGATTTTGTTTGTGCTTGGTGAATTCCTCATGCATACTTATACCTTCGTTGAAACTGGAATCATTAACACAATATAATTTTTAATGTCATCCTTGCTAGTTAAAGTCTATGAACTGTTCTTCAAGATCTGTAGTATAGCTTCCTAGTAGTGTTAACCATTATGTACCTAGAACTACATCCATTTCCTTAAGTGGTAGGGAGAATAGATTTGTTTGTAGCTCTAGTTCTTGTATCTGGCTGGAAAAATTATGGCATACTCCTATCTCTTCAAACATTTTCCTAGTAGAGATGAACATGGTTAGGTCCATGATTGGGCATATACAAACATCAAGTTGTTTAGCAAGATCAACGTTTATACAATTCTGAGTACTACTAGAATCTACAAGTATATCAACATTTCTTCCTCTTATGATCCCTTTATGCTTTAGGTTTTTAGGTTCTAATCTCCTTGTCATATTTGTTGCTAGAGTAGTAAGCTTAATGGTCTTTCATCTTGCAGACTAGTTTCTCTGCTTTTGAAGGAGTGGAACGTATTTTGTAGTGACTTGTTTTTTTTTTACTTTTTGAAGAATTTCTTTCCTCACCCTGATTTTGTTGAACACATGAGATTGTGGCTAATAATGGTTCCTCAAAATGTAAATCTTCATTCTGTGTGACAACAATTTATTCATCATATTTTTGTACTTTAACTTTCCTTCCATCTACTACTCTATAGTAGCATAAGGACGTGTCCAATTTTCTCTACACTTGTGACAAATATTTTTCCTTTTTATCCTTTTTTCTTACTCATCACTAGAAGTGTCTCATTCCTTCTCAACTTCATAAGTATACAATTTCTTGTTAATGAATATGTGTACTAATGTCCATTTTTGTCCACAATATCTACATTTGTTTGCATCGTTTTTACCTGAGTATTGTTGTTGGTCTTCTTCTTCCTTGAATGATGAAATTTTGTTCAATAAGCCTTAGTGCATGTGTAGCTTCTTTGATAGTTTTAGGTCTATACAATTTCAATTATGCACAAATATAATCCCTAAGTCCACATTTATACATTTTAAGTAGTCATTCATCAGTAAATCCTCTGTCTTATAGCTAATACTTCCCATTCATGGGTGTATTCACTAACGTACCATTTTTTATTAAAATGAACAAATATTTCGTAGAAATCATCTTCTTATTCTTCATAAAACCTTCTTAGCAAAGAATCCAAAAAGTTATTCCAAAAAAAAGAATGAGAGTCACATTTTCCACACCACCATAGGAACCAATCATATGCCTCTACTTCCAAATTGTTGGATGTGTTCATGATTTTCTCTCATTCACCTATTAGTGGGTTTGATTCAAAAATGGCTTCCATTTTATTAACCCAAGAAATAGTGCATTTATGGTATTTACCATCATATTTGGGGGGCTCGTTTTTAATCCATTGATAGTCCCTTTCTGGAAATTTGGTGTAATACTAGGTACCTGAGAAGCATATCTTAGGAGGATCAGCATGTTCATGCACATTTCTATTTTGCGGGCTGGATTCTTGTCCTTGCTAGGTTTGAATTGCAAGAATGTTCACTTTTTCCATTAATTGGTTAAGTTTTTTGCTATGGTCATCAAGTCTTTTAGTGGTTTCATTAATTTTGAAGTATTTTTCCAGTATTTGCTTCATCATCGATGTCAACCTTTTTTGTTCTTCTCTAAACTCTACTTGTGATTTCTCTATGTTACTGAAGCGACAACGTACATTGTTGACATTGTCTCAGTAACAATTAACGTTTGCTTGTAATTCTTCATTGCTCACCATCTTAGTCTTTTTGTTGGTGGTCCCCACTTTCACTCTTTTTTTATAATTATCTTATAATATAATAATAAATTTCCTTTTTAAACAATTATTATATAAATAATTAATTCTTTTAATTAATTATTTATAGTATTTATTAATTAATTTATAGTCTTTTGAGTGATGGTTAAGTGATGCAAGTGGCATATATAATTATTAAGCGTTATGCAACAATGCACAAAGTTGTGACGTTCAGAAGGGACAAAGCATGTCCAACTAGGAGGGAACATTACATTGATCATTGTGAAGTGCAGAGAGAACTAGTCGGGGTAGCAAGAGTTGTGACATTTGATCGTCGAACCGGTGTCTTGAGGTTGAAGGAATATGGATCGGGTGTTAGAGAAAGAACAAAGATAGGACCTTGTCGAAGGTGGTGTCTGGTGGCAAAAATGAGGATTTATGGAACAAGACAGTGGATGTATGGTGGATAGAATGTGAGCTCTAGTGTGGATTCAACTGGTAGAGAAAAAATGGTAGAGCATAAGTTTTCAAGGAAGACTATGTTGATACATGGTGTTTTGTGGCAGAAATAGGAAATGTGATCGTTGGTAGAATATACAATGATCATAGGATGTTAGAGAATCAACGGAATGAAGAAATTCAATGGTTAGCGAAAGGGAGAGGTACTGGGGAGCAAGGTGCAGAACAAGGTGGCAACAGACAGGTTCGATTGTGGATTGAACAATGATGGAAACACAAGCGGCGGAAAATTGGGATGTAACAGAGAGATTAAAACAATGAGTATAGGCAGCACAAAGATACATATGTGCGATGAACATTTCTCTAATACCACATTGAGCGAGAGAAACGTGGTGCACAAGAATATTTGTGTGTAAAATGTATATGTAACTGTAATAAGTAGATTACTGTATTAATATCAACTAAATGGTGATTACAATCCTTCATGGTGGTGTGCCTATATAGGAATTATCTAGCCACAAAGGTGATTGGTCATACATTTTGACATTTTTCCCTTTCCTAATTAATGGTCATTAATTAATTAAATTATTTAATTTATTATCAATATTATTATTTTATTAATGTTATTTATGAATATTTTATTCATAACATTCCACTTCTCCTTCCAAAAACTACCAAAGTATGAGAAAGGAGGAGGTGATCTTATTGATATTGTTACCTTGATTGCCAAAGGTTTTGAGGTGCATGTGAGGGACTCTTATGATGGTAGTTTGATGATTTCCCTTTATGGTTTGTTGTTACTCTTATCATGAGCTTATATTCTAGGATTGATGAGTTGAAAATCATGCACAATTTATCTTATAGTTTTGATATATTTGATCTACTTGTATTGGTCTTATTGGAGGCATGGCTATTTTGTATAACTGGAACGAAACATTATGAATTCTCTTTTAGTGAATAATACAATTTTGTAAGTTGATGCTATTTCAGGAATATGAGATAAAACAATGATTTAATCAATTGTTTGAATTGCTTCTAGTTAGTAATCATTAACAACATATCTACATAACTCCCTGAGCATAACAAAGCATCATTGTGCATATTTAAAAGTAAAAAATAAATAGGTTGTTAATGTCTTAGTATTTGCATGCTAAAATGTATTTCTAGCTAGACAATTATTGGGTTTCCCAAAATCTCTTTTTCCACCCTAAGAGGGTATCTTGAGTTTTATGTGCAACTTGAATAAAACATTAAAGTATGCAATAAAATCATTCTTAATAGCATGCATTTTTACTTTTAGGGTCCTCATAAATAGCATCCTCCTATTCACACTCATATTATGTTCAACTGTGTTTTTCATTTTATTACTTTTCTTTCTTGAGATGAAAACATCACAATTGATAATGTAATGTTATACTCCGATTAAATAATTGTATCTTTTCAATATTTTAAACATCATTTTACTACGAAAATCGTTGTTTGCTCCACTCTATTCTTAGAAGCAATAATTTACTACTTCATTGGTATGCACTACAAATCCTCATTATGTAAGTTTACAAAACCAAATATCTTGATACAAATATGATCCAATAAAGATATTGAAAATTATGCATCTAAACATTATATCATAACAACACTTAATCTATAAAATTTTCTTCACTACTCAAGAATTATTATTGCAATTTACTTGAATGCACATAAACATGAAAACTTTGTCACTTTCACTATTAATAAACTTCAGTGATGGATTTTGTGCACTATGAAATTAAATAAAAGAACAACAATCAAATTATAAAATGAAATAGAAGAATAACAATCAAATGCGCCATTGCACATAAATTACCCTGTAAATAAAACTCAATAATTGATGGGAAAATTCTACGTTAAAGCTCATTTTTATTTAATTATCTTAAAGATATTATAGTAAAAACGTTGAAATTCCTTTCTCCTAAAATTATGGTCGAAGGATATTATAATATTTTTGAACACAACCTATAATAAAAAATTCTCGCCAACTCTAAATGGGCTCAATACATACACTAACACATCCATGTTCACCTCAAACTTATCAAGTATATAAGTTTACTATTATTATGGTTGGTTATTATAATTTATATCATTGATATTATAATAGTTAGTTTTTGTAGTTTCGTTTTAAAAGATTTAATAGTATTTATTGATTTGTCAAAGTTGATTTATTAATAAAACATCTACATCTATTACAAATACATCTCATTACTTTTGATATAGTTACCAAATCTTTTGAGCTACTCACTTTTAGAATCCCTTCACTTTTCATTTAGATTATAAAGAATGCATTGTCAATAATTTTTTTCTTTCTAATTTATCCAAATTTGGTATGATTAACGTCAATAGGGACATTGCAACTTGTTGTCACTTAGCTCTATGGTTGTTTGACTTAGACCCATGTGTCGTTGTCATGATTTCTCGATTGATAGAAGGAGATAATAGCCTCTCAGTTGGGATGATCAAATACAGAAAAGCGTGGCCTTGGGGTTGTCACATTCTCGCAACAACCATGAGTAAGCAAATGTGTGAGTCCAACTCGCCAGAAGGCCAGACAATGAAGAGTCTAGAGAGAATGATCATATTTATTATGCAAATTATGATGAGCGAAGGTGGAAAGTTTAGTCGGGAAATGAATAGAGGAATTTTGGTTAATAGCTCATGGTCGACATGCCAGGAAGGTTCTACCAGTGAGTCGAATGAGAACCATGCAAAAGAGGTAGGCCGATGCATTCGAGCAACAGTTGGAATGAGGAGAAATTAGGTGTTCATTTGGGATCCTGGGCAGGAAGGAGCTAAACTCAATGTTTCCTTTAGAGCTAGGAAATGGAAAACGACTCATCTAGCCTAACCATTCATTGTTGGTCTCTGGTCATGTGTGAATTAGTCCGTAAATAGGTATCTCCACTCTCTTGGTTCCTGGTTACTGTTAGAGTCTCAGTGTTCCTTGCAAGGTGGTGGAAGAACACCAATAGTGTGCTCTTGATTTGTGGGTGTTAGTATAACATAATTAGTGTTGGTTTTCATTTTTTTCTTGTTGTTTTGTTTAAACTAGGTGAGGAATGGCTCTCTTCCTTTTGTAAATTGCTCATTCCTCTGAGTTGTGAATGGGCAAGTCCTGCTCAGGGTCACACTGAGTATGACGATTCCTTGCCCATAGTGTAGTTGGGTCTCTCTTTCGTAAGTTGTAAGAATTCCCCAATTTCAATTTCATCAAGTTTTGGTTGTGGGTGCAAGTGGACTAGGACTGGAGTGTATCTTGATTCTGAATTTCTTAGACTGGGTGACAAGGTTTTCTTTTCCTACTGTCTTATTTGTGGGGCATAGCCATGTGGGAGTTGGGGTCTCCTGGGAATGTCATAAGCACTGGGGTTTCTCTCATATTATCTGGTTCTTTGCGAAAGTTGTTGTTTGTGTAGGTCCCTCTTGTGCCAATGGTGAGTCTCCTTTTGTTGTGCTTTCCTTGGATAGTAAGGGTGTGCTAGTTTCACTTTCACAAGCCCTAGCCATCTCTAAAAGTAGAGCCTTGTAATCCATGGGAATTGGTGTAGAAGAGTCTCGCTGGAAGAGGTGGAAGCCTTGAGGTGTAGGTTCATTGTGCATTGTTTCTTACATGGATGCTTTGCCACTAAGGAAGACCTCGAAGAGGTGGGGGCCATCGAGGGTAGTGAGGAGCAAGGGGGACAAAGTGAAAGACCAAAATGATGAGGAGTATGGGGTATGGTACTCAAAGGCGAGATTGCCATTGACCCACCCTGTTCTCCGGGCCTTGTTGTTCAACCTCCCTCTTTGGATACAATGGTTGATCAACTATGAGGAATCCAAGTCAATTTGGATATCTTTAAGGAACATATGGATGAAGACGAGAATGAGTTGGTGGCTTATAACAACGACATACAATATAGCCAAAATGAGATAGTGGCTTATATCAATGACATACAATATAGCCAGAATGAGATCTTGGAGCAATTAGACGCTATGCACCAAAGCCAATGTCAGACCAATGATCATCTAGGTGAGATTGAAGCGATACTAGAGCATATAGATTTCCATGTCTATGAAAAAAATGATCCAATGTTTGTTTTTCATGTCCAACCTTTCCGTCGGCCACCTTGATATGTGATTTACTGGTTGCTTGTCGATTTTGTATCTATTTTGGCATGTATGGCTTTTTTATCCCAAGAAGTGGGATTCGAATGGAAAAAACTGTTGCACGATGATCTAAGTCTCCTAGCAAACCAATCCGATCAAAGTAAGCTTGAGAAAGTCATTGACCACGACTATGTTATCTTCATATTTTTGATAATAGAATAGAAGTTCTTTGACTAGAAAAAAATTAAACTAAAAAAAAAATACCAAACTTATAATTATTTCTTCAATTATTTTTAAAATATTTAAAATAATATCTATATATATATATATATATATATATATATATATATAATATATATATATATATATATAGATATATATATTTAATTATTTATAATAATATTGCATTTTTTAAAATTATTTAAAAAAAAATGAAATATGAAAATTCAACTTTAATCCTTTAATAACTATGTAATCCCTTAATAACTATGGGCTTCCTTGTAAAATATATTTGATTCCGTGATTTTAATATCCACAAGGCTTCCTTATGAACTACCTTTTGTAAGGTGGTCAAAGTACAAACCTCACTTACACATCAACCTATGTTGTAAATTGCATCGATGCATATGGGATTACGATGACCGTTTTATCCATTGAGACTTCTTCCCACATTATAGGGTCTTGTCAACCTATTACCCATGACATTTCCATATATATGTCACACATTTGCTGGGTATTAAAAGATCTCCATATTCTTCGAATTACATAAACACATCAACGTAGTAGTTCTTTATCTTTATTATTATTAATATAATAATAGTTTATTTTCGAGATTCATTTTAAAAGTTTTGAAGGATTTTAATGTCTTTTTAATTTGTATTTTTAATGAAACATCTACACTATTGCCAATACATCGCATTATTGTTAAGACCATTACCAAAGCTTTTGAGTCATTTACCTTTATAATCCTTTGATCATAAATTATTATAAAAATCAAGTTGCCAATTAAAACAACAATCCTTTTGCTTATTAAATTTATCTAAAATTTAAAATTATTTATACTAAATTATATTTTAAACCATTTTACAAAATCATTTAAAAAACTTAAATACATTAACTTTCCTTTTAAAATAATTTATAATAATATATATTTCCAAACACCTTTTTGAAATTATTTATACTAATATTATATTTCTAAACTATTTTTCAAAAATTATTTAAAAACTTTAGTAAATATAATTAAATACATTAACTTTCTTTTTAAAATGATTTATAATAATATAATATTTCCAAACACTTTTCAAAATGATTTAAAAACTAATTCAACATATTAAATTTCTGAAAGTCAACTTTAATCACTTGACACCCGTGGGCTTCCTTGTAGAGACGAAGCTTCCTTATGAACTACGTTTTGGGTATGGTGGTGCAAGTACAAACCTCACTCGCAGATCCACTTGAAAGATGTAACCACCCTTATGGAATTACGATGACCGTTTGATCCATTCAAGCTTATTTCCACGTTATGGTGTTCCTCTCGTCCCACGACCCATGATATTTCCCTATACACGTTACACATTTACTTGTTTCATAAAAAAACTCCATACATATATATAATATATTATATTATATGTAATTAATTTATTGTTTTTATTTAGGAAAATGTAGTAACTATATTAATATTTTTGAGTTTTTGTTTATATTATTTTGGATAAATAGATAGATGGTGATGGAGTGCTTTGTCAAGGCACTTTTTCGAAAAAGAAAGAAAGAAATTATTTTAAAGTCTACGAGGTTAAAGCTAGCCTATGGGACAAATTACTTCTTCATCTACGTGATGTATTCAACTATTTTTCTATGAAACTTCAAAATAAATGCTCCCAACTTCTCAAACCGCTCCGTAAATAGATTATCCCAAGAGCTAGTTGCCAGCATATGTGCATAACTTTCCTTGTTGTCTTTGAAGGCCTCACGTTCTAAAATGAAATATTTTTCTATTTCCACTTTTCCGGAAGAACAAAAAATGCATATTCTTTCCTCCCACACTTCTTTTGGCCTTTTCAAGCGCACAAGGGAGTAATAGATTATCCCAAGAGCTAGTTGCCAGCATATGTGCATAACTTTCCTTGTTGTCTTTGAAGGCCTCACATTCTAAAATGAAATATTTTTCTATTTCCACTTTTCCGGAAGAACAAAAAATGCATATTCTTTCCTCCCACACTTCTTTTGGCCTTTTCAAGCGCTCAAGGGAGTGGATGAGAATTAGTCCTTAAGTGAGCAATGAGAATTTTGGCTCCCCAAGAGATATTGGCCTATATATATGCTTTTGGTTGATGACTATGAGTGGGATTAAACACTTCAATATAATATTTTTCTTTCTTCCTAGCTTCTTATCACAAGTAGCTTGTGGAATTTTTCCATAACAAAAGCTTTTATCTCTTTGTTGTTTATGGGACACAATTTCAAGCAATTACCCCATTTACTAAACCATTTGTTATTTTGTTGCATCCAAGTTTTTTTTCTCTTGCACAAAAAGACAACCTTAGGCCATCTAACATCTTCCATTTGCTCATTATTTTAAATAGCTTATGACTCACACCATAGCAATTTATTCAATAGGAGCAAACTCGGTTTCACTTAACACGATAGCATAATGAAACGCTTATGAATTTGTTTGTAATCAAAAGCTTATGAATTTTCTCAATTTGTCTCCACTGCATGCTCAATTTATCTCCAATGTATGTGGGATGTACAGCTGGCCCATAGTTCACAACCATAGAGAATTGATATAGTTGAAGACGTAGTCCTGCCCAAGGTTACAAAAAAAAAGTTTTAAATTTTAGATTTTGGACTATTAATATAGCTTTTTTTAATGTTATAGTAAACAAATTCTCAAATCGATCAAAATAATTTGAAATCAAACTCAAAAAATTATTTAATTAATTTTATTTCTTTATCCAATGACCATGAGAGAAATATTGTTCTATAACATTACATTTAAAAATAATAGCATAACATTTATATTAACAAATTATTAAAAAATAGTAGTAATAAAAAAAATAACGTTGACAATAAATAAGATACTTCAATTTTCACTTTAATTTTATATTAACATTGTATAGAGATAAAATAACGTAGTGAAAGGTATGAAAAAATTAATTTATTTTTTGGATGAGAAAAATGTGTAATTTCTTCACTATTTAATATAAGAAAAAGACATATAAAAGAAATAGTATTGATATTATATGACTTGTAATTCATTCTATATTCAAACTTGCATCACCTTTATATAGAAAAAAAGAAATATCAATAATAATAATATAATCATTTTATTTTTAGATATGTTTTTTCACCTTTGATAAGATATGGCAACATATTTCATTTTTAATAAGGAGTTGATATATAACATTTAAAAAATATCAACAATAATAATATTTAATGTAAATTATAAATCAAATATTTTAATATGCATGATGACTATAAGAATTATGTATATTTGTGTGTGAGAAAGATAATCTAGAGACATGTAATATTTTAGAAAATATTAATATAAAAGAATTAATGTGTATATCTATATTTTATACAGAGAGAGAAATAGATATATTTTCTTTTATCTACCTATGTTCTTTAATTTTGAAGATAAGAGAGCATATATTCACATTTTAATATGGAGAATGTGAACAAGAAATAAAATATTTCAGTGTATATTATATCAAATAAGTTAAAATAATAAAGAAATATAAAATAAGTGAAAACAAAAAAATCCTTTATTATTATGTTGTTGAAAATTAGACTAGATTTTAAGATTTACCAAAAACTTAGAGGAATGGAATCTCTTTAGATGCAAAACACTTCTTCATATTTTACATTTAAAAGAAGAGTTACATGATATATTTGATCCATAACTCTCATCACTTTATAAATAAAAAGATTAAAATAAATTTATAGTGCTTTCTATTCAAATTCTAAAACATCTATACACAAACAACCATGGCAATCAAAAATTCTTAAATGAGGACAATTGCAATCAACACTTCATAAATGACTACAATTGCAATCAACACTTAATAAAGAAAAAAAATTAAAAGAAATTTATAGTGATTTCTATTCAAATTCAAAAACATCTTTGCACAGACAACAATTATAATCAATAGCAAGATAGGAAGAAAAAAATCAACAACATTGAATAGCTGTTAAATAAGGTGTTGTTGGGAACTTCCACAACCACAACCAACTTCACCTAATTATCCATTTTAAAGTTAAAAGGTGACATTATTCTATCTCAAAAAAATAAATACAAAAGATACCAAACAAGTCACTTAAAATTAAAGGCATAGAAATGGTAATAATAACCTTATCAAAAGATGAAACATTGCTCTCTGTTTCGCACATTCTCATTTGAATTTGCAGACAATTTCGAAATTAAAAAGTGACATTATTCTATCTCAAATATAAAAGATACCAAATAAATAATTGAAAATTAAAGGCATAACAATATTCTATAACTCTTACCCTCTTCCTAGATTTCAGAAGACATATCCCGAAAAGACAGAAGGGGCTGGAGATAACATCTCTGATTGTTGTTCCTCCTTTACTTTCACAAGGAAGTAAACTTCATTACTCATAAGAAAAATTACAGTTAGTGCTAGGTTGTTCCTCCTTTACTTTCACAAGGAAGTAAACTTCATTACTCATCAGCAAAATTACAGTTAGCGCTAGATTGTTCCGTTCAACGTTGAGGCGAGCTCCCGCATAAAATTGGGTTATATATATATATATATATATTAACGGTGTTATGCATCATAATTTACATGTTCAATGATTAGTGATTATTGGGTTTATAATTTTTATGGAAAAGATTTTTGGAAGTTATATTTTTTTAAATATTTATGTGAAGTTGTGTTTTTTTTAAAATGCAAATTTGTTATCGAGTTTTAAATAGTTCTCCTTTAAATGTATGATATTCATAAAATAATATAAATAATATAATATATATATATATATACAAAGTATTTTTATGTTTTTGATAATTGGATATTTATGATATAAGAATGAAAACTAATTTTACTATATTAGAAGAATGATGTTTATGAGATGAAAAAGTAATTAGTTTATTACTTTTTTTTTTATGATTCATATATACATTATAAGAAAGTGGTTCAATTGAATTCCCTCAATATGATTCATATATAAAATATAAATGATACAATTAAATTTACTACATATTATACAGATTGTAATAATGGAGAATTAGTCCCATCTACATGTACTTAAAATTTTTGTCTACGATCAAATTCCCTCTTTAATATTTACATAGCTTGACACAACTTAATATAGCGAAAAAAAATATAATATGTGAAACATATATAAAATTTAATTTTTTTTTCATAATACAAAAATAACCACTTATTTTAATTTATCAATATTGAACAATCAAATTAAAAATTAAATGTAAACCTTAATTTAAACTATAATTCTTCCATTCAAATACGATTTCTGTTAGGAAATATAAAGTTAATTCCAAATTAAACTATAAATCTTCCATTCAAATTCCATTCCATCAGTAAACCTTACATTCAAATTTGATTCCTTTGGAAAATAATAATGATGTGATGAAAGAAAGATAAGACCACTTGAAATTGGGGTATCAATTGCGGTAATGATTACATGTGAAATAATGGAAAGAATACAGAGAATGGAGAATCAGCCATGATACGTGGGCCATGATAAATGATGAAAGCTCAAACATCTTTTCTTTACCCGGGAATGTCTCTAGTCAGTGAAAGACATGAATCGCTTACTTCAAACATGGCAGCATACCTCTAATTACTTTGTGTAATTATCAGCATACCATCCACCCTGTCCATTTGCCTTTCCAAAACTACTTCGAAAGCAAAGAAATCTCTTATAAAATCGCGCAATGCCTCGTACAGCTGAGCATCACAATGATTTTGGGCTGGCATAGAAAATAATTCTTCGTGGACAAACTGGTCGTAATCTCCAAAATAGATCGAAAGAAACGACAATATGTAAATATATCCATGACTTTTACGTATATTTGCTATAAATTAGTTCTGTTTAATTTACCAAAAAATAAAAAAAAGTAGATCCAAAGAAACGACAATATGTCAATATCTCCCTAACTCTTTTCAGTATATTTGCTATAAATTGGTTCGGTTTAATTTACCAAAAAAATAAAAAATAATAGTGGGTGATAAAAAAAAGAAAAACTAATATTCCCGCTTTAGTAAAATTTTGTTCGGTTCGTCTGCGGATATTTTCAACTACAGAATATTGTTTACATAATTTCCATGGAACTTCAGACGCCTTGGGATTACCTTTTGGAATTTCACCTTGTTTCTCAATCAGATGTTATGGAAATTGCAAATATAGCTTCCGAGAGGTGTGGAATTTCTTTTACTTTAATGGCAAAAAGAAGAAAAAGATTAAGCCCCTCCAAAAAAATCTCTGGGTCATAGAAACGTTTTTATTGGACTCGGGGGAATATTATTTATAAAAGAAGAACGAAAATTTCCTGCGAATTGCCAACATTGTATTAAAGCAGACGTTATTGATGGGGCCTTTGCATTTCCTCGAATGCTACAAATTCCGCCTATAATACGTGTTTACCAAATTCTGTCAAACAGATTTAAAATTCCTGTAGAGATATTCTTAAAATAAGATAATTAAGATAATTATTCATGAGGAGTTGGTTAAATTTAGAGTATGAGGTAAGTTCATGGAGTGATTGGGTTATTGGG